>JANAVB010025999.1:26686779-26904279 GCA_029216955.1 Iris pallida
ATTTTATTTCCTGCAATTTTTTTATTTCTCTTTATTCTTTTGGTCTTGCTTTTAGGTTCGGGTTCATGGTGGTTCTTTTCGTGTTCATGGTGGTTCACATGAACCGAACCACCACAAACCCCACCTACCACCACCCTTTCTATTTAAGCCCCCATCCCCTTCTCTCTCCTCATAACTCTCCTTCTTCTTCTTCTTCTTCCTCACCACTCTCTCCACCTACCAACAGCAGGCAAGTGCATCTTGCTCTCCACTTGAGGACCATTTTATGGTTCATTATTCTTCCTCTCATGATTCTAAGAGAGATTAGTACTTGGCATTTTTGATTTCTTTGGCTTATTTCTTCTAGATCTAAGTAGCAGTATTCTCGGTTGTTCATGGGTTTTGATCTCCCAACCTGGCGTGCTTTTCGGAGTAGATGGTTCATGTTGTAGAGCTTCTCCTTCTACACCATTCTGAACCATGGGAAATTTATTTCTGGCTTGGAACGAAGGTTTAGTCACGCTCACGTCTTTACGTGTCAGCGTGAATTTTTAGTCACGCTCACGTTCTTACGTGTCAGCGTGAATTTTTAGTCACGCTCATGTTCTTACATGCGTGCGTGAATTTTCAGTCACGCTCATGTTCTTACATGCGTGCGTGAATTTTTAGTCACGCTCACGTTCTTACGTGCGTGCGTGAATTTTTAGTCACGCTCACGTCTCTACGTGTCAGCGTGAATTTTTAGTCACGCTCACGTCTTTTACGTGCCAGCGTGACATTTGAGTTACGCACACATCTTTGCGTGCGTGCGTGAATTTCTTATCACGCTCACACTGTGCGTGCGTGCGTGAGTTACTTTTCACGCTCACGTTAAGGATCACTTTTCACGCTCACTTATGAGTGCGTGAATTTCCCTTCACGCTCACACCGTGCGTGCCAACGTGAACCACTTTTCACGCTCACGCTGTTTATACGCTCACTCCTACCTACTAGACTTAGCGTGACTTGTTGGCCTTATCATAGACTTGTTGGCGTGACTTCCTGACTTGGGTGTTTCTATTTGTTCTATAATTTATTCCTTTAATGGTGGCATGAAAATTCTTCTATTATATCCTTACGCTTTTTGGCATGAACTTGATAAAATCATGATATGTTAATATTGTTAATACAGATTGTTATGTGGAATGCGCCTTGTGTCCTGATTGATTCATGGATACCCAGTATGACTGGAACTTAACCCTGAGAGTCGTAGACTCGACTCCACTAAATACTATTTGATTTTTATGCCTTGTCACCATTGATAATGATTGTGACATTGACTAATAATTGATCATGCGTTCCTAGTTGGAACTAAGAGACTGGCTAGTCGTCTTATTGAATTGATTGAATGAGACACGTTCATGTAATGAACTATTGTAATCGATTAGCCGATCCCGAATATTGGCATGCAGGCACATGCAGGCTTCAAATTATTTATTTATTTATTTAGTTATTTATTTACCTTACAAAAATAGCATGTGTACTTTATGGTCAAGGCATGATTATTCCGTGGTTAGTTTGATTGTTGCATTACGCTATGTAAGACCTACAACCTAACCGCACGGGTAACGTTGCAGAGTTGTGCATATCGTACCCCGTACGAAAGTACTCATTTGAATGACCATGATCCACGGCATGGGATTTCGCTTAACATAGAGGCTTTAAGTTAAATAAAATAATGATGGCATGGAGAGAATGGATTCCCGAGTTCTTACATGGCAGCCCTCTTGGACTAGTAGTGCCCGACAGGCCGGCTGGTTCCCACAGATACTGTAAATCTGTCACACGGGCAGGAAGCAGTATCTGCTTATATTATTAAATTGTACATGGTATATTAACGGCGGGCGTCCCGCTGGGACTCGTCTAATTACATGATTGGCGCAATTGATTGACTGGATAGAATAGCCTTGCTCGCATATAGTAAGAACTGAGGAATCCCTATTTGCAAAATTCCAGGATAACTTGGGACTCACAATAGCAAGCCGTAGTAGTTGATTGGCCATTCAAGATGATTTGTTTGTGTACTGTACCTACTCTGTTGCCTAACTGAGATGATCAGAATGTCAGGACATGACGGGCCAACTTCTGTCCTTGTTTGGTTGGGAGGTTGGTTCGAAGTGTCGTGATGTTATGTAAATCCTAGTGGAAAGCAGAGATCTATTATTATATTCTCTTACTTACTGGTTTAATCCTTCATATCGTGCTCCCTTGTGGTACTTGCTATTAGAGGTCTAACCTCTCTGGTTTGTATGGCCAGATTTAGAGCCAGTCCTCGAGGATCCAGCTTACTTCTGCCTCCAAGATGGTCAACACTAGAGGGATGATCGCAGGAGGACTCGAGTGGATTTCTTATTTCCCCGTTCGTTTTGTTATTTACTTCATACTTAGCCGTTTGGCACCGACATGTTAGTCGGATTGTCTTGCACTTACTTTTGCATAATTGTAATTAAGTCAGACTGCAGCTGATAACAATTGTGTATATGTTACTATACCATCTGGCTATGTTTTGTAAAGCCAGATCTCAAGAACATTTTGACTAAGCGTTTGGGACGCCTTACTATTTTATCTTACATGTTCTCTATTTTTGCTTCTTGTTTGAATGATTGAGACAATAGATGTGAAGTGACCATAGTAAGACTTTCATGTAGTATGCACCCCCTCGTCTGGTTAGACAACATTGATCGTATTATACGGTATTCATCTACCCGTAATACGTAGCTGGCTGAGTCATTCCCCCGCTCTCCAGTATTCTGGTTCTGGGGCGTGACACAGCACATACCATATCTCTCTTGAATGAAATCTCGGAGAGTCCTTTTACCAACTTCTTAGTACTGAGTCGTGAGATAGTATCCATATTTGCATGTCCTAGTCTCATGTGCCATAGCCAGCTTTCATCTAGATTAGCTACTAGGCATCTACCTGCATTATTAGTAATCTCCAAAAAGAAAACATAAATGTTGTCTTCTCTAATCCCTTTATATACGGGATCACTAGATGACATATCATATATGGTACATTTATCTTTCACAAAATTGATACCATAACCATTATCAGCCAAATGACTTATGCTTAGTAGGTTATGTTTCAATTCTGTTACTAGACAAACATCCTTTATTACTGGATAAGGAGAAATACCTACAGTACCATTACCAATAATATCACCTCTCAAATTATTTCCGAAGGAGACGTATCCTTCTTTCTTCATCGATAGCGTAGCGAACAAAGATGCATCACCAGTCATGTGTCGCGAACTTCCGCTATCGAGGATCCATTTAGTTTTAGCATGAGAGGGTTGAGGGTCCACCTACAAGACAAGTAGATGAATCCTTTGGTATCCATTTACTGAAGGGTCCATTCTGATTAGTTTTAGTTCTCCAGAATAAAGTGTGATTGTCAACAAGTTTCCTTGCCAAGCAATACTGTGATATGTGTCCGTGTGTACCACAATAAGTGCAAGTTAGTTTAGAACCAGATGTGGTTAAAACTGTGTTTACATGCTTGTTTGGTTTCTTGGAGAACCTATAAGTGAAAGCATGATGATGGTCATGTTTCTTCTGTGCTTTCTTATTTTTAGTCCTCTTAGGTGTATGCTTAGCATTAGGACTAAACTTAGGCTGTGTCACAGGTATTGCATGTTTGCCTAACTTGATTTCTAACTTTTTAGAAATCGCAATAGACTCTTCATATCTAGCAGTCATATCTGAGAGTCTTTGTTCTGTAACTAAGTGCTTCTTCTCTATGTCATACAATTCTTGCATCTTGACATAGTCTCTTTCTTTCTTTTCAATCTTGAGGATAGCCTCATGATAGTCTACTTTGAGTTTGGCTATCTCTTCCGTGTTACCGGTAGTAGACGTCTCTTTAATATCTTCAATAAGATTGGACAGTCTAGCTATCTCGGTTGTGTATGCCTTAATCTCTTTTCGAGATTGCTTATACTTGTGAAGCACAGTTTTGTGATCTTCAAGTAATTCGCTAAAGGCATTTTCTAATTCATCGAAAGTAAAATCATCATATAGAGGGTTTGAGGATACCTTATCAAATGCCATAAGACAGACATTGGCATTTTTGCAGGGTCTGTCTTCTTCATCTGTATCATTGGCATCACTTTCATGCCAGATGCTTGTGTTGGCATACTTTCGACTGGTTGTTGCTTTTCTGCTTGATCTTGATCTGTCATATGGATTGCTTTTCTTTGAAGTTGGACAGTCCTTCTTCATGTGCCATGTCTTCTTGCATCCAAAGCAAATGGTTTCATCTTTATTACTTTCTTGGATATCTCTCTTCCTTCTGTTTGATTTCTCAAACTTTAGGAATTTCCTGAAGTTCTTCACAAGTAGGGCTTGTTCATCACCACTTGATGATTCTTCATCAGAGTCATTGCATGTTGATTTTCTTGCTTGAGCTTTGAAGGCAATAGATTTTTCTTTTGGAGTTGCTTCTTCAAATTCTTGCAAATCAAGTTCATGGGTCATGAGCTTGCCCATCAGTGTTTCCAAGGACATAGTGGTGAGATCGTTTCCTTCAATGATTGCTGTGGCTTTTGGATTCCAATTCTTGGTTAGAGTCCGCAACACTTTTCTGATCTTCTCATGATTGCTGTAATTCTTACCAAGAGATTGCAAAGGATTAGTTATATCAAGGAAACGTGTGAACATCTGTGTAATTGACTCACCGGATTTCATCTTGAAAGATTCATATTCCTGTGTTAGTCTACTAATTTTGGATTCCTTCACTTGGGAAGTACCTTCATGAGTTACCTCAAGAAGTTTCAAAATTTCGTGAGACGTTTTACAGGTTGAAACTCTGTTGAACTCCGTTTTGTTAATTGCACAGAATAGTGCATTGATGGCACGAGCATCTAGACTAGCCTTAGCTTTTTCAGCTTCTGTGTATTTGTCATGAGGCTTGTCTACAAGCTGACCTTCAACCACTGTGGGTGCTGGTTTCTTATAACAATCAATGACTATAGACCAAAGATCAAAGTCAAGAGATTTTAAGAAGAAAGTCATCCGTGTTTTCCAATAGGTATAATTTGTTCCATCAAATAGGGGGAGTCTATTTGTGGATTGCCCTTCACCGTTGAATATTGATTTCACAGCTGCCATATATACTCTCTGAGGTTTGTTATATTAGAATATAATCTGCTCTGATACCAATTGTAGGACCGTTGAGCACCTCTAGAGGGGGGGGGGTGAATAGAGTGTATGTGTGCAGCGGAAAATAATCACCAATTAAAAACTTAAGTAATAACTATGACAGTAAATAAGAGACAGTAAATAAATGCAGCAAGAGATAGAGAGATCAAACTCAGTGACACAGCGATGTATACTGGTATCCCTCTGAGAGAACTAATCCAGTCTCGAGTACTCTTGCTCGATGTTAATCCACTATGGCACAAGCTAAATGAGAGCTTGCAGTCTCTTACAACACCGTGCTTGGTGACAAGTGCACGACCAACTTCACAACACCGTGCTTGGTGACGAGCGCACGACCGGCTCTACAACAAGGATAGTTGCTGAACTTGGAACGACCTCTTTACAACTCTTGGACACCAAAAGACTCTAAATCAACGTAGATATTACTGGCTTTCGGCTAAGAGATGTATGTGTGATTTGAAAGCTTTAGAACGTTTGAAAACACTTGGTGAGTAGAGAAGATGATGAATGAATGAGTGATTTGAAATGAAAAACTCTATTCTTTTTATAGATGTTTTCTGGGACCGAACTCGGGCAGAGTTCTGGCAGAGTTCTGATGCAAATATTTCGCATATAACCGTTGCATGCAGATTTGGAGGCAACTGATATTTGAATTCAAACTGACCGAACTCAGGCAGAGTTCGGACCGAACTCGGGCGGAAGTCGGTTGTGAGTTCTGTAATGAAAAATTTCGAAATATTTGTCAAAAAACAGTTTGCAAAAATAATTTGGAATATTTTGCAAAGATGAAAATTGAAATGGGTAGACTGTTTAGAAATATGGATTGGGATAAACCTAAGTCAGTATTACCTAGTCGATTTTACAATAAGTCCTAGACTCAATAAAAATAAAATACAGAATAAAATGTAAAATGACTCAAACTAAATTCCATTGAAATTCATCTTCAGATTGATAATATCTATGCTTGTTGATGCAGTACAACGCCCGTTGATATTGATTTCATATACCCTGAAATGATTAGTAGCAGTTTGTATATTTTGTGTATTGACTTAAGTGCATGTTGATTATCAAAATCGGATGTGACCATGGAATGGACCAACAAGACATTGTTAAAGCATTCAACTTGTAAAGAGATGTTACAAACTAATACTTCCAAAACAAATCAAAATCAAAACTACTGGCACGTTTGGCACGTTTGTACTTAGAAAGATAACATCACTAGAAATATCTTGCACCATAATTAGAATTACATGACAAAGTTACAAGATTTAAACCTGCTTCTTGATGTAAATGCGCAAATATGAAGTTACCATGAATGAATCAATCCTCCTCGTTAGCATTAGCCGTGGCAATCTCGGAATCCAGTACAGATACCAACTGCTGGCTAACCACTTTTGCCACGGATATCATGTCAAGAATAACACTGGGGTCTAAACCCGCGACACCTCGTTTGCTAAGCCCACAGATATGTCCATGTCTGTTCACAGAGATTGAAACTGCCGAGCTCATCTGGGACTCTTCTTCTGAAGTCGCATCTACTATGTAGTGCCTGCCAACCTGACAATAGCACAACAGCAAACATCAACCAACCAAGTTGAATGAAGAAATGGTAATAAAGGGCATAATCATAATGTTCATTTTCTCGAGACAGAGATATTTGTGAAGGGGAAGTACAAGGACAAGGGAAAGTAGAAGGTCTATTTCTTTTATTCTGGATCACTAGACTGAAGCCTTCTAAATGTCTCTCTCATTCTATGCCCACCTCAAACCTCTCTGGTCAAGTTAGGGAAGAACCTTCGGACAAGGGCTTAACACTGCCGCCTCTCTTTTTCCTTTCAAAGCCAAAAGAATGGTTGAACCCCTTACACTATAATATCAAAGAACAAAACCTTCTAGCTCTGAAAACTGACTCCTCATGTACACCAAAGCATATGGGCAGCTTATCAACTGCGATAAGAGCTCATTTCTGACCTTTGTACTGAGATAACTAGGTTCACTAGATACAGACAACAACTTCGAATGAAACACCTACGGCTTCCTCCCCTTTAAAGGGAGAGCAAGAATAGACTTATTTTTCAAGACTTGTTCAGCGACATCTTATCTAAAGCTTCTAGGGTTGAAGGCAAGGCAAAGCTACTCTCAATTTGGGTGGGGGGTGGGGGGGTGGGGGGGGGGGGGGGGGGGGGGGGGGGGGGAGATCACTGGTCATCAGGAGTGTTCTAGCTTCGATTAATATTCACAGTCAGTAATCCATGTGCCTAAAAACTTCATAACTCAAATCTACTGGTTCCTACCCTAGTGTGGTAAACCCCCCTCCCATGCTCATGCATATGGAGTCCCAACAAAAGACAACCCCCAAACCCCACACACACACGCGCGCGCATGCACACATAAAGCTCAACCAGTTGACCGACCAGGCTTCAGCACAGCTATCAACCAGTCTGCCCTCTTTGACTACTAGAAAGACAGGGGTCAACCCGACTTCTCCGATCGCCGGAACAACCACATGGCACCATCTAGAAGAAAATTTTCGTACTCTCCCTGAAGTCGCCAGATAAAACATCAAATCCTTATTTCTTCTCTTTTTCTCCCTTACTATTTCATTTCATTTCATTAAGAAAAGGGTCATTTAAATAGATAACTCCCTCGAGTGTCTATATCCTGACAAAGGCCTTCAACTCTTGTTACTTGCCCCTACCCACTCAAAACATATAAAACTCTTCTTATATAAGGACTCCCTGACTCCATCAGGGGGGACCTACATCAAACAAATAACTAGACTTCTTGTACTTTTGAGTATGGAGCGATGGATGTGTGTTTTTCTTATGTGTGTATGTGTATGTGTGTGTTGGGAGGATGGATTGGTGACGTGCTTATGTTTGGGTGTGTTGAATTTGAATGACTTAATATCGGCATTTCTGGCATTATTAGGCAGTTCAGGATGGGGCAGTTCAGGATGGAATACCAGAGCTTTTATAAAATATATGAATTGGAATATTACAGTGTAAAGATAATTTGTAAATTGGTAATATAGAAACATGTTGGTTTCGGTAAATAATTGTGTAACTAAAGGGCGTCCTAGTGCCACGAGGCTCCCACTTACAAAGGGTTGGATTTGGAGATCGTCAAAATATACACAGCCTTACCCACATATATATATATATATATATATATATATATATATATATATATATATATTTTTTTTTTTTTTTTACATATATATATATATATATATATATATATATATATATATATATATGGAAAGGTTATTTCCGTGACCCGAACCTGCATCCTCCAAGATGCAAGCTTGCCGTTTCCTGCTTGGCAACACACCATGAATAATTGCATAACTACATCAAAATTTTCATAATTCAATTGCTAAATCAGTCTAGATTTTTTAAAAATCACTTCAAAACATGGACATGAAATTTGAACCAAATCAACTATACATGTAGGCTGATCTCAAGCTAATATCCCGGCAATTTTGGGAAGCCTTTCCCAAATTTTGGAATGTCGGCCAGTTTAGGCCAAATTTCGACCAGATTCAAGTTAAAACAAACGCAGAAATGACAGGATTATGTATAGCATAGCATTCTTAGTTGCTAATAATAAATTTAACATTTTTCAGAAAGTTATGGGCGGGATGGTTTGGAAAATGTTTCACTTGTCATAAACTTACTACTAATTGTTCGCTTTTATTTCACTTAATGCATGTGTTACGAGTCTTAGGAAAACCCAATCCACTTGATTTTTTATTTGTAAACAATTAGGAATCTGAAAAAGGCAGCCAACTTAGTCCAATGGGGGTCAGAAATGCCAAGTCAGCCGCCATTTAGAACACTGTGGGTCGCACAACATTACGGTGCACTAACATTGAGTTTTGATATCTGCCTAGACGGTGTTTACATATTAAAAGTATATTTTGTACACTGGTACCTCTACAAACAATAGGTCTTAGCTCTTAATATTCTTCGTCCTCCACTTCATCGTATCTTACCATTCAAACATTCTTAGAGAACTATGCTAAATAACACTTGTGAGGAATGTCTCCACAACTATGTGATTTCAACACTTGTGAACCTCATGGGTCAAACAACAAGAAACACAGGGGGATGAAAATAAAATTAAAAGCAATTTATAATATAAAGCACAGTGGGTTTTTGGTCCGACCCATGTGCTTTGGTTCAACGATGATGAAAGGACTAATTTGCCCCTCTCTCTATAAGAGAGGAGGAGGTCCCATGTTGGGTGCGGAGCAACCGGTTGTTCCAATGGCACTCCCGCCTCCAGCTCCTCTTGCACCGTCCCTCCTTCCGCCGCCTCCGTTCCATCCTCGCCCACGTCTTCGTCGGCGGCCTCTTCCGCAACCCCTTCGTCGCAAGCAGCCTCCTCCACCGCGCCGCCGACGCCGACCCTTCCTTCGCCGTCTCCCTCTTCTCCGCCATGACCAACCCCAACCCCTTCTCCTTCAACACTGCCATCGCCATCTCCGTCGACCCACTCTCTATCTACTCCCAAATGCTCCGCCGCCGCGTCCCTCCCGACTCCAACACCTTCTCTTCCTTGCTCAACACCACCACCGCCACCGCCGCCGCCGCCACCAGGTCGTTCCACGCACACGTCCTCCTCCTCGGATTCCGGTCCGACCCCTTCGTGCAGACCGTCCTGCTCACCGCCTACTCCAGACGCGGCTCCGCCGACCACGTCCTGCGGGTGTTCGACGAAATGCCGCACAGGGACGTCGTCTCCTGAACCGCCGCCATCTCGGGCCTCGCCGCCCTCGGACGCCCCGCGACGGCCTTGCGCGTCTTCGCCTCCATGAGGCCCCACGCCGCCCCGAACGCCGCCACCGTGGTTTTTGTCGTGTCCGCCTCCGTTGGGCTCGGGTCCCTGGCACTGGCCCAGTGCCTGCACGCCTGCATCGAGAAGGCCGGGTTCGAAGGCCGCGTCTCCGTCCGGAACTCCCTGGCGCTAGCCCGGTGCCTGCACGCCTACGTCGAGAAGGCCGGGTTCGTGTCCGTGCCATTATGGCACGGGTTATCCACTAGTAAAATGTATAAAGCACGCTTCTGATTTCATTCTCAAGGGTCTATGCAGTTCAACTGCATCTTTATATATAATTTAAGAGTATCTTTCTATGGTATGATTGATCAAAGCTATAAAGCTTCTGCATCTAAGCCACACACACTTACCATTACAATAAATATTTGGTTGTTTTAATTTCATTCGTATGTAAAAGGAGAAACTTAGGTAAAATTTAATCAAGCACCAACTTTCATGTAATAAGTTCTCTAAGAAGCACCAATCAGTTCAAAATAATAACACCAGTTTGCTCACTAACCTTGGTTAAGGTCACGACAACAGGAACTCCGGAGGTGTCAAACTGTGATTCTTCATCACTTACATCTATAACCGGTTGATCATCTGGTGATGCTCCAAGAACAACATCAACTTTTGGGATCCCTGTATTGCTTAGGGCTACCTAACAAGGTAAAGGAGTAGCTTATAAGACTTGCTTCACGTAACGTGTATAAAAGATCCTGTCACTTCCTAGAAAAACACATCTTAAAGTTGAAGATGTCAAAAAGATACATAAGACGATATATCATCCTAATAGCATTAGTCTACTATATCACAACTCACATAAGTATAGCAACGAGCATTTCCTAGCAGTTTATGAAGCGAAGAAAGTAAAAATAAACTATCTGAATGACAAGGGAAAGTGGAAGAAACTAACTACACATAAGTACATATGTTGTGCCTGTAAACTTGCTCATGTAATATCTAATATATATACACAAAAATCAAAGTGCAAAGAACATTAAACTCTCATTGGAATAGAATTATTAGTGTTTCTAGCAAACTTCCAATGTCTAACATAAACAAAGAAACTGTTGGAACAAATACATATTTAACCCTCAACCCCTCACCAAAACTCTAGAGTTGTGATGTAGTGGCAGGGACTTTAACATAGTACCAGGGCAACCAAGGTTCCAATCTCTTTGCACGGATTTTAAAAAAATATACCACTATGTGAACCCACCTCAATCCAAAATGGACATTCAACCTACGTAGGCATGTCAGGACTTAGACTAAATAAATATTAACCCTCAACCCTTACCACAACTCTGGAGTTATTTGCAATTGGCAGGGACATTAACAAAAATAATTTCCTAACGACATTCACCATGTAGGAGCAGGAATGACCCAGGAGGATCTTTGGTTATGTAACTCTTAACTATGATATGACGGTCGTCACTCGTCACTGACTGCTGGAGGTTGACCTTGAAGATGGCAGTAAAAAATCGTGATTGGGGTTAGAGGGGGAGTTTTTATGAAGTCGTTTCATTTCTTTACTTTGTTCTTTGAAATCATTCACTTTTTATGGCTGGTTACGTAACACCATCCTCTTCAACCAACCTCCGCAGGCATTTACAGAAGGGTGTTAGAATCTAGATATAACCCTAAGGGGGTAAATAGGGTTCCCACGCAAATTTCGAGTAAAGCATGGCGGAATAGACAATATGTTTTTAACAAACCACACAGTTAATCGCTTGCAGAATAAAAGTCCATAAAAGTAAAACACATAAGAGATTTCAATTGGTTTGGCCCATGCCTACATCCTAACCCTCCAAGACTGAAGATTTATTCTACTAGAATGATTGCTGACAGGTTCTTTTTCTGCAACTTGGACGCAAATACAAACCCCCTTATTTGTCGGCGCTATCCCAATACAACTCACTCTAGCAACCCTAGATTAAAATCAACCTAATCCGAATGGTTCTAACCCCATAATAAGTTCACAATTACAATAATCGCTAAAGGAAATACAATGAAGAAGAAATAAGTTCCCAATTCTCAAGGCAGACTATTTATAGGCATAGGACTCTTCTTTCATTTCAGAACACAAAAGATGTTATCAAATTAATATTAAATATACCGAAACCAATTTAGGCAACTAAATCCACCCCAAAAAAAAAACTCCTTCAGCTTTCTCCCGAACTAGCCGACTCGTTTGGGCCTTTTGCCCATATTTACGCTTAGACTCTCCCTCCCAAGCTTGCCCGCAGGCCTGTGTTTGAATTGTGTTGCAAGCTTGGGCTTTTGAAGGCAACAACCCAACTATGAATTCCCCTCTAGGCTTTTAAGCCATCAAGGCTGCCTACAAAAACCAAGCCCTCTCTAACCTGTACACATAGGCTTGTTCTTGCTTGGGCTGCAAATAAATCATGAACTCTTGGGCCAACAAAAATATACCATGAACTCGAGCCCATTTCAATTCCAATTTGATTAGTTGACAAGAAATAATATCACGACTTTTTCTCTCCACATTGCGACATCTACACATACACAATGGTATGCTAATTACCAAACCGAGCAAGACCTCCCAACAAAGGGGTCTTCCTTTTGGTGCACGCCCCTCGTGTTAGGCCCAATTACGAGAGAATATCCACATAATAAAGCGAAATGGTGTTTCCCGGCATAAAGAAGGATCACGATTAAAAGATAGGAGGTATATCAAATGGCTCCAAATATATATATATATATATATATATATATATATGGGAAAACGGGATATGAGCCATAGGCTCATAATCTTATATGAGCCATCCCACTTGGCTTCCATGTGGACCAATAAAAGTATAGCGACTTGGAAGAGAAAATTTAAATAGATGTAAATAAAATATCAGATAAAAGATTTGATAAATAATAACATACCATATCTTTGCTTAGGAACTTACCAAATAAGTTTACCAAGTAATTTAAATATAAATAATGCCATTTGTCCCTCCAAATTAAAATTAAAATTAAAATTAAAATTAATATTAACATTAACATTAAAGTTAAACTTAAAATTAATATTAACATTAAAATTAATATTACCATTAATATTAACATTAAAATAAATATTAACATTAAAATTTATATTAATATTAACATTAACATTAACATTAAAATTAAAATTAATTTAACATGAAAATTAAAATTAAAATTAATATTAACATTAATAATATTAACATTAAAATTAATATTAACAATAATATTAATTAATATTAACACTAAAATTAATATTAACATTAATATTAATATTAACATTAACATTAACGCTAACATAATTATGGGACCTTTTATTTCTATCTATTTAAATTCTTTGGTAAACATATTTGGTAAGTTCCTAGGCAAAAATATGGTTAGTTATTATTTATCAAATCTTTTATGGGATATTTAATTTTTATCTATTAAATTTTTTTTTCAAGTTACTATATTTTTATTGGTCCATATGGAAGCCACGTGGAATGGCTCATATAAGAGTATGAGCCTATGGCTCATATCCCGTTTTCCCTATATATATATATATATATATATATATATATATATATATATATATATATATAAAAAAAAAAAAAAAAAAAATATATATATATATATATATATATATATATATATATATATATATATATATATATATATAGGTCCCGATCAAAGGCCCCGCGAGAGGGGGGGGGGGGGGGGTTGGGGGTTGCCTGCTCAATCGAACGGATGACGGGCGGGGCTCCCCCGCAGGGCTCCCGATCCGGTTATATATATATATATATATATATATATATATATAAACCCTTAAAACTAATAAAAATATGATTAAAGATATGAATAAATAATATAAATGAGAAGCAATTTCAAAAACCGAATTAGCAAGGAGTGCCGGAAGCACGGAGATAATTAGTAAAATAAAAAAACATACATGTTGTTCTAGTATAAGTACTTGGTTTAGTTCTACACATCTACTACGAGTAACTTTTTAGTTCTAGCAGAATGCAATAATGACTTGTGAGAAACGTAGAAATGATACGTACTCACGTAGACGTGGAAAGGGTACGTACTTAGTGGCTAATTTTCTCCCTTCTAGAATGGCTCAATTGCCTACATTTTTGTTAGTCTGGTCGCTCATGCAATTGTATCTTTTGATTTGGCGTTGGTAGTTAGATCCGAACATAGAGCTACTTTATTCATTTCAGTGTTATCAAAGGCACGCCCAAGGCGCGCCTCGGCTCCAGGCGCAGGGGCAGTGCCTTAGGAGGGTCCAAGCGAGGCGCAGTTCTCTAGGCGCGCCAAAGGCGCGCCTTTTCCTTAGGCGCGCCTTTTAGTTAAGGCGCGCCTAGGCGCGCCTCTATAATATTGTGCAGGAATATTTATTGTACAGGTCTAATTTGTGCGGAAATAAGAAAGTCCAGTGCCACCACAGGCCCGCAAGAAAAAAAAATACAGCTGAAAAAAAATAGAAGGAAAGCACAGAAGAAAAGAGAGGAAGAAAAAAAAAGAACATAACAAAAGAAAAAAAAGGAAACGAAACCCTACTTACCTGGCAACTCCGGCGGACTTGGTTGGCGACTGCGGCGGCGGACTTCAGGTGAGTTCCCCCCTCTCCCTCTCGATCTCTCGCTCCTACAATGCTTTTCTTTTCTTTTTCTTTTCTTTTTCTTTCTCTCTTTCTCTCTCTCTCTCTCTCTCTCTCGATCTCGTCTTTTTTTATTGTTAATTTTTGTGTATACAGCTTACTGAGTCTGAAGTAGTGAGTTTTTGTTGAGTTTTTGTTTACTGTTCATTTTTGTTTGTTAGTGTGAAATGTGAACTGTGAAGTAGTGTCTTCTTTTTCTATTCATACAAAAATTTCATTCAATTTTTTTGTTACTGTAGACTGATTACAAAATTGATGGATACTACCAAAGTCTCCACCTCAACCAGCTTTGCACCTGCAAAATTGATGGATACAAAATAAATGAATCAATGTGAATTTTTAATTATATATATAGAGACAAAGACTAGAGAGGTGACACAAGTTTATCAATGTTTATATATATATATATATATATATATATATATATATATATATATATATATATATATATATGCGTCTTGAATCGCTCGGGCGTGCGCCTTGCGCCTCGGGCGATATGGACCCTTTGCGCCTTGAGTGCGCCTTGCACCTTTAACAACCTTGATTCATTTGCCGTATCTCTCCAAATGTTTCTTGAATTTATTACAGAAAGGTTGGTGCAGTAATTAGGGGAGCATTTAGTTGCCTATAATAAACGAACCAATTGGTCAAAATGGGTTTTGTCTGGAGATCTTAAACGATCTACTCTACAAGATCATGGGTTTACAAGCATAGGCGATGGTGTCATTTTCTTTTCTTTTATAAGTAGGGCCATGATCGTTAACTTTTTGGGTCCAGGATCAAGAAGTAGAAATTATCAAAAAGATATGTTTCGCTTTGCACCTTGGAGTAAGAGGAAGGATAGCTTGTCGAGTTAGCTTATTTCTTCACAACTACAGCTTTATTTTTATTGTTTTTTCCTTTGCAACACTACTGAGGTCCTCTAGGTTCTTATATTCCTCTAGGTTCCTATACTTTATGAATGAAAGAACACAATAAGGGTTATAGAAAAGGACAAGGCAACAAAAGTTGAATTTTAGACGGATTGGATCTACTTTGTATACAGGATATGGGAACCCAGAGACTATTCAATCATTTTCTTTTTATGGTTGAAAGGGTATATAGCCAGAAAAAGAGCTTTTATGAGTCTTTTAGGAAGCTGGAGACGAATCAATATATCTGTTTATCGTTTCAGTAGGACAAGTTCTTAATTGGTTCAACCCTAGGGTTATATTGGAATATATCAAGTCTGTATCTAAGAGATGTTTCTCTTCTCACCTCAGGTCCTTCAATAAGTGTGCCTACACTTCTTACTTCAGGTCTAAGTCAAATTCCTATGTGATCAACCTCCTTTTTTCTTGGTTGGGGGGGGGGGGGGGAGGGGGGGGGGGCATGTCTCTTTTTGCAGGAGCTAAGCTTGTTTTCTCAATCTTTCCTTCTGCGGAAAAGGTATCTGTTGCAATGGGACCATGTACCTTTTTCAGGAGCTAAGTTTGACCAATGTCCCTTTTTCAGGAGCGAAGCTTGGCTTCTCAATCTTTTCCTGCTCCAAAAAAGGTATCTCTGACATTGATTGTTTGGTATTCTCATCCTTTATTCCATGGTTTAAAGTATCAGCCGATACCGATCCGATACGGCCGATACCAATAAGGTTTGGCATGTCCCGATCCGATACCGACCGATACCCGATACTGACCGATATCGACATTGAGGGTCTCTTTTTCGGTCAATTCGGCAAAGAAAATTAAACAAAAAAGACAAATCAACAAGGGTTTCAAGCATAATAAGGTTGTAAAAGCATGTAAAGAAGAAAATCAATCTATTGTATGTAAACCAATCGGTAAGGGTGACTACTATTTCATTTAATTTCAAAACTACTAAGAAATAACACTGAAAATACTTAAAATTATGCTTAAATGTATAAAATATATGTTTTTAAATGTAAATAATTTATTAATAATTATTTATATTCCGATACCAAAAAATCCGATACTCCGATCCGAAACTGCCGATACTACCGATATCAATACTCATAGGAATAGTGCGATACCGATTCCGATACTGTGGATCATAAAAGTTTTGTCCAACAATGGAGCTATCTTATGCTCCATTGCGGACTTCATTATGATGGAATAAGGCTTGGATTGTGAGAGATGCTGAACTTTGTTGTTGTTTATATTTTGCTAAAAGTATAGTTAGGGGTTCTCTTCTAATGGAGGAGCTAGGGTTTTCTAGGGTTAGGGTTTGACTAGCACCTTTGATTAAAATTTGGTTAGGAATTCCTTTGTTACAAAGTTTCTAACTGGTATGTTAGGAAATATAAAACCAAGCAGTTATCTGTATACCACAATCTTGTGTCAACTGAATTGATGTATGTCTGTTAGGTACATAAGAAATATAGAGATGTCTGGACAAATTGGTAGAAAATGCCTAAAGAAAAGCTATTACAATATTTTTCAAGTAGAGTGTATTTTTTTATTACCAAGCCACTTCTTTTGGACTATAACAATTATCACACTATTATACTTTCTAGAATGGGATGTAATTGTTGGAGATTATATAGGTTGACAATTTTTTTGACTTTTGATGAAGTATGTAGAAAAACTATTTCCCAACAATGTCCCTATGTTCCTCAATGCATTTTTTTTTGGTTTACTATACTGGATGAAGACTTAAAAGAAGCTACAGAAGATGCTGGATTTGAAGCCGAGATCCTCTCAGATTCCAGTAACACTCGGCCAAGGGCACAAAGTTCCTTGGTGGGGCAATTCAGGATAGGAGGTATGACTTGTGCTGCCTGTGTCAACTCTGTTGAAGGCATTTTAACAAAACTCCCTGGAGTTAAAAGGGCAGTTGTCGCCTTGGCCACATCTTTAGGAGAAGTTGAGTACAATCCGATAGTCACTAGTAAAGAGGAAATTGTTAATGCTATTGAAGATGCAGGCTTTGATGCCTCATTTCTACAAAGCAGTGAAGAGAACAAAACTTTCCTAAGCCTGACTGGCTTGTCCAGTGAAAGGGATTTAGAACTTCTACAAGGCTTACTCAGGAGCATGGAGGGGGTGAGGCAGTTTGTGGTAGACAGTACACTTTCAGAACTGGGAGTAGTCTTTGACCCTGAAGCGACTGGTTTGAGATTTATTGTTGATGCCATTGAGAGTGGAAGCAACAAGAGGTTCAAAGCAACCGTTCGCAATCCATACACTGGAACAACTTCTAATAACGCTATTGAAGCCTCAAAGATGTTTCAGCTTTTTAATTCCAGTCTCATCCTCAGTGTAAGTATGCCTATGCTCGTGTTAACAAATCTTTGATTTGCTGCAATGCATATGTTTTGTCAATTTGCGTTTTAAGAATTTACCAAATTTGGCTACATAATGTTGGAGGAAATAACGTGGTTCCTATTCTTGGATATGATTTGTATGAGGTATCAAAGTACAAACAGAATCTAATTTCATGGTATTTAGTGCAAATTAGCTAGGTTGATCAAAGTTGGAAGCCATTTCCAGAAGCATGGATGATGTTTAAGAAAAACTAGAGGAATACATAGATCAACCAAATTTAATTTGAGATCCAGCCTGACAGATCTTAACAAGAAAAAGTAGGAAGCAATCCAATCATCTAAATATATATTATTACCTGATTAGCTTATCTGTTTGTGTTTGATTGTTATGTTAAATAAATCTAACTCTAGCTTGCATGTTTATAGCTCTAATAGTATTCTAAGTAACATATATTATTCTCTCAAGTTCTTCAGTTACTTCGATCTTTTTTCTTGTTAATTATGTTTTTATTGATTATTATCCTTAGGTTCTTGTATTTCTCATACGGGCACTCTTCCCTGAGTTACCTAGTTGAGAGTATTAATGGACTTTTAGTCCCACATCGAGTAGAATAATAGGGAGAGGGGTTAGCCTCTCCTATATAAATGTAGCTCAACCTCAATAATAAACAAGCCAAATATTCTACTAAATTCTATTTGGTATCAGAGCCACCACCTCTCTCTCCACCAAAACCATAGCCGCCACCCCTCTCCACCAAACCCTAACCCTACTTCACAAAATCCTAGCCGCCGCCACCCCACCCCCTTCCCACCTTCTCCGCCACCAACCCCCCCCCCCCCCCCCCGCACCACCCCGCCTCCGCCCCGCCTCCCATCCCTCACCGCCAGCACAGCCGCCCCCACCCCACCGCCGCCCCACACCCTCTCCTCCACCCCCACCGGCCCTTCTCCTCCTTCTCGTCCGTCCATGCAACCTCCAGTCGCAACCAGACATGGGACATGAGGAGCGGCTCTCAGAGACGCCGCTACCGCTGAAGGAGGAACAATAGACATGGAGAGGACGGTGACCAAAGGTGCAGACGGTCTCGATCTACCTTGTTGATGGAAGAGGAGAAGACGAAGATGATGGAGACGATCTACGGCAAGCTGACGGCCAAAGAGATGAAGGCTTTGATGGACGATCACTTCTCCAGGAGGCTGACCGAGACTAGTTCCCGTCCTGCACACACAGATGTGGATCCTTCACCATACAAAATGGCGAAGTTGAAAAAACTGTAAGTAAAGTTGGAGGGTACTTCCAATTATTTGAAGTGGTCGCGTCAGGCGATGCGGACTCTGAAGGCAAGAGACTTGGTGAGTTATGTGAATGGCCAAACCAAGGCACCTGAAGATCACTCCTCACGGGAGTTTGCTGTGTGGGAGATCGTCAACAATGTTATATCTGGATGGTTGACAGCCTCCTTGACCGACCAAGTGGCGGGCAACGTGAAGGCAATAGAGGGAGCCAGTGATATTTGGATGACGCTGAAGAACATGTACTCAGGGACGGGCAATCCTGTGAGAGTCTTCCAACTGTAGGATGAACTTGATAAGATGGTCCAAGAAGATCACACCATCTCCGAGTATGCGGCTGTGCTGAAGAAGTATTGGTCAGATCTCGACCACTATGATCCCATTGGTGTGAAAGATGAGCAAGTGGAACCAACATTTACGAAACATTACCAGAAGTTCATGGAGTATATCTCGCGACAGAGGATGATGAAGTTCCTGAAGGGGCTCAACCCAATATTCGAGCAAAGGATGAATGTGCTACTCGTACAACCCGTACTGCCATCACTAGAGGAGGACATTGCTGCTATGGCCCAAGAAGAAGCACGGTTGAAGCTGATGTCCGGCACCATTAGCACTCCGGAAGAAAAATCAGCTCTAGCAGTTTTTAACTCAAACCCTTCAGGAGGGAGAGGGAGCTACAACTATGGAGACCCAAGACACTTCATCAGATTCTGTATGAAGCCTATGATAGGCCAGTCCAGCGGTCGTAGACGCTACCGTGGAGGGCGTAAAGGTGGCAGAGGAGGCTATGTCGGTGGCAGAGGACATTATTCTGGAGGGCACAAGACAAACCTGGCAGAAGGAAGAAGTGAGAATCAGTCATCCGATGTAACCCCTAGTGAGAGGGAGATGCGAAATATGGAGGAACATGAAGCTTGGAACCAGCGACAGTCGCACCAACACCGCTGGAATATCGACTCCAACCACCTCCGGGGGTAACATCACATACTATGTCAGTACAGGCACAGGTATACCTGCTCATGCCCTTGCATCTATCCAGAAATCAGGAAGTATAAATTGGATAATTGACTCTGGGGCATCCTGCCATGTCACGGGTGCCCGTGATGAGTTCCAAGATTACACTCACATGATGACACCTGAAAGCATTCAGACTGCTGATTGTACTGCTAGACCTATTGTGGATAAAGGGACGGTTGAATGCACCCCTTCGATGTGCCTTACTGATGTCTTGCATGCTCCATCCTTTGTTGTTAATCTATTGTCCATAAGTGTCATTGTTCTTCAACTTAGTTGTGTTGTTTTCTTTGACATTCCGAAGATTATTTTTCAGGAGAAGGGAACGGGGAGACAGTTGGGGACTAGCACTTGGCATAAAAGACTATGGTACTTGGACAGGGGTGGGCTGGATACAGCACTGGTGGATGAAGCACAACCGAAGAAGCCGCAAAGTACCGTAGAAGAAGAATTATTACTCCAACATCAGCGCATGGGACACTCTTCATTTAGTCTACTGAGTCGGATGTTTCCCTCTATGTATCAAAAAGCTAATAAACAAAAGTTGGTTTGTGATGCTTGTGAACTTGGAAAACACACAAGAAGCTCTTATGTGAGTTCTAGAAATAAAAGTTTAGCTACTTTTGATATAATACACTCTGTGTGGAAATCTTATCCTACAACTGTTGTTAATGGTTTTAAGTGGTTTGTCACCTTTATTGACTGTCATACTCGTGTTACCTGGGTATACCTAATGAAGAGTAAGAGTGATGTCTTTGCATCCTTTCGAGACTTCCATCGCAGGGTTTCAACACAGTACGGTACCAAAGTGAAAATTTTGAGGTCTAACAATAGGACATAATATACCAACAAAGCCATTGAGGAGTACTTATCAGCCAATGAAATACATCATCAGACTTCATGTGCCTATACACCAGCACAAAATGGTGTGGCGAAACGGAAGAACATGCACATGTTGGAAGTGGCAAGGTCGATGATGTTTGCTATGAATGTTCCGAAACACTTGTGGGGACATGCTGTGTTGACTGCTGCATACCTTATCAACAGGATATCCTCTCAGGTGTTAGGATGGAAGACACCGTTTGAGATGCTTACAGGTGAGAACAAGTACATTGTTCTCCCAAAAGTATTTGGTTGTGTATGCTTTGTGAAGGATAATAGACCTGCAGTAGAAAAATTGGACCCTCGGACAGTGAAGTGTGTCTTCGTTGGCTACTTAGGGGCTCAGAAGGGATATTCTTGTTGGAGTTAAGTGGGACGAAGACTCTTTGTGAGCATGGATGTTACATTCAGAGAGATGGAACCATACTACCACAATAGTTCAGGTGAAGGCTCCGTATTTGGTGACACTCCAAACACATGAGTGTTAGGAGTGAGGGGAGATAGTCCCAAGTGTGATTGTTGGGTCAGTTCCATGCCCAGTGATGGAAGTTGGTCCAAAGAAAGGAGGAGATAGCGAGAGTGAGGAAAGTGATAATGATGCATACAATCAGGAGGAAGGAAGTGATGCTCTAGTGCATGGGGAGACTACAGAACATGGGGAGGAACGAACTGCAGAGCTCCAAGTCTACAGAAGAAGGAAGCATCAGTCCACTACTATGCCTACTGTCTCCTGCTATGCCAACTGTGCCACGTCCCTCGCTTAACCCTGCCCAAACTCCTGAAGATGCGCCTTCCGCACCGCATCCCTCTGATTCGGATGCGGATCCCTCTGATTCGGATGGTATGACCTCTCCTCCACTATCTCATATTCCCTTAAGAAGATCTTTTCGTAGTGATACAGGAAAATCTCCTATTCGTTATGGTTATGAACATGATATTGCTCATTTTCTATCATACTCTAATCTATCCCCTACTTATGGAGCATTCATTGCATCGTTAGACACCACCTCTTTGCCTAAGTATTGGCAGGAAGCAAAGGAAGATCCAAGGTTGAAAGCTGCAATATTGGAGGAACTTGGGACACTGGAAAGAAATGGGACATGGGAGGGAACTTGTTTCATTACCTGAAGGAAAAAGGGCGGTCAGGTGAGACGCCAGAAGGAAAGGTGGAGCGAGACAAGGCAATATTGGTTGCAAAAGGACTCACTCAATCCTATGACATCGACTATGATGAGACGTTTGCTCCTGTAGCAAAGATGAGCACTGTAAGAACCCTGGTCTCTCTTGCAACCAACCATGGGTGGCAACTTCATCAATTAGATGTGAAGAATGCTTTTCTTCATGGAGATCAGGAGGAAGTATACATGGAGACTTCCCCTGGATTTTGTACGAGGCAGTCAGCAGAAAAAATATGCAAGCTGAAAAAATCACTGTATGGACTCAAGCAATCTCCTCGGGCATGGTTTGAAAGATTCAGAAAAGCTGTCACGGGCATAGGGTACAGCCAGACTAATGCAGATCACACAGTCTTCTTCCGACATACGAGAGGTCATGTTACCATACTTGCGGTATACGTGGATGATATAGTGATCACAGGTGATGAGGAAGAGGAGATTACCCAGCGGAAGTCGGAACTTGCCAAAGAATTTGAAATAAAGGACTTGGAAATGATGAGGTATTTTCTCGGGATCGAGGTAGCTCGAAGAAAAGATGGGATCGTCCTCTCTCAGAGGAAGTATGTACTAGACTTGCTCACAGAAACTGGTATGTTGGGATGTCATCCGACAGTCACTCCGATTGACCAGAAAGATAAATTGGGGGCAGAGGCAGGAGAGCCGATTGATCGTGAAAGATATCAGAGACTTGTAGGCAGATTGATTTATCTGGGTCACACTCGTCCTGATATCTCATTTGTTGTGAGTGTAGTAAGTCGCTACATGCACGATCCAAGGAAGGGCCACATGGATGCAGTGTTCCATATTTTGAGATATCTAAAGGGGGCTCATGGAAGAGGGATATGGTTCAAGAACAATGAACACCTTAGTGTTGAGGTACACTGCGATACAAATTGGACAAGTTGCATGGAGGACAGAAGGTCTACCTCAGGGTATTGTGTATTTGTAGGAGGTAACCTAGTCTCATGGAGAAGCAAGAAACAGTCTGTGGTAGCTCGATCAACCGCTGAAACAGAATATAGAGCTATGACTCTGGGAGTGTCAGAATTGTTGTGGGTAAAAGCATTGCTAACAGAGTTGGAGCTGGACCAAGGAATACCATTGCGTCTTCTGAGTGACAGCCAAGCATCACTGAGTATAGCTAACAATCTAGTTCAGCATGACAGAACAAAACACATCGAGATCGATCGGTTCTTCATCAAGGAAAAGCTGGAGAAAGGAATACTAAAGCTCGATCATGTTCGCTCAGAAAAACAAGTTACAAATTGTCTTACTAAGGGGCTTAATTCATTAAGTCTCTCTAAACTATGTAACAAGATGGGGATGATCGATATCTATCGCCCATCTTGAGGGGGAGTGTTGAGAGTATTAATGGACTTTTAGTCCCACATCGAGTAGAATAATAGGGAGAGAGGTTAGCCTTTCCTATATAAGTATAGCTCCACCTCAATAATAAACAAGTCAAATATTCTACTATATTCTATTTACCTTATGTTAATTCTTTTCTCCTAAAAAATATTGGACCGTTTATGATTGGTGAACTATTAAAGTGGGTGTTGGTGAGTATTATTCAGTTTGTCATTGGCAAAAGATTCTATATAGCAGCTTATAGAGCCCTGCGGAATGGATCTACAAATATGGACGTTTTGATTGCTCTGGGGACTTCAGCTTCCCATTTCTACTGTGTCTGCCCTTTTATATGGTGCCATTACTGGGTTTTGGTCTCCAACATATTTCGAGACAAGTGGAATGTTGATTACATTTGTTTTGTTCGGCAAATATCTAGAAGTTGTTGCTAAAGGGAAGACATCAGATGCTATTAAGAAGCTGGTGGAACTCGCACCTGCAACTGCTCTTTTGTTAGTGAAAGATACAGGTATATGACGAGTCCTTCAGTTAGTTAATGTATATGTCCACCCTAAGAGATTTTTGTTGCTAATTGTATAATTTAAGCCATGACAAAAGTAAGAAATTTCTCTATGGTCTTGACTCTTGATATAATAATAAGACAATTAAATTGCCTGCACATAATAAACTAAATATATGTGAGCATTGAGGGAGGGATGGAGGAAGCATCTGTTTCTTATGTTTTGAAGAATTCTTTTGTGTATTCCTACAGACCACACTTAACACATGAAGGGAAGGAGGATAGGGTGTGTAGATTACACCATGGGCATGTAGACTGAGAAATCACCCTGTTTATCTTGATATCACATGACATCTGAAGTGACATAAAAACATCAAGTATCTTAACTTTTATGACAATGTCATGCTTAATTTAATAAGTTCCTGTCTTCATTTCTGGATCCCCGTTAATTTTTCTTTTGCTACTTTTTGGATTTCAGAAAGAATGGCATATTATGGAAAGAGAGAGAGATGCACTATTAATCCAGCCAGGTGATGTATTAAAAGTTCTTCCTGGTTCTAAGATTCCTTCTGATGGCACAATAGTTTGGGGTACAAGTTACATTGATGAAAGTATGGTAACTGGTGAATCTGCACCAATCCCAAAGGAAGTTTCTTCTTCAGTTATTGGAGGTACAATGAATTTGCATGGTGCCCTTCATATACAGGCTACTAAGGTGGGGGCTAATACTGTTTTGAACCAGATAATTTCCCTAGTTGAGACAGCTCAGATGTCCAAAGCTCCTATTCAGAAGTTTGCAGATTATGTGAGTATTTATCAACTCATTTGACTTTAAAATGTCCAAGAGCATTAGGAACTTATCTTATTTTGCCTTATTATATTGTTGCCGAAATTCATCTGACCTTTACTTTTGGCTGTTATTTTTAAACTGTGACCAGCATTACACAAACCTTTTGATGGTAATTTCTGTAAAAGATAGGATGATGCAATATGTCTGTATATAACTTCAGAGAACTTAATTTCAGATACTTGTTTAGAAGTCTCAATCTTCTAAAGGGCATAAGTTGGTATATTTGTTTGAAATTGGTGTTTTATATCTTGTTGACATACTTTATGCTACTATGACATATTGGCATGACCAGTGTATCAAGGCTCATGACTCATTTCTTTTATCTGGTTTAAATGGTTTCAAAATAATATGAGAATGTGAAATGCAGTTATTATTGTTATAGGCTAACATTGCATCTTCATTTCACCAAACACTACTTATAGATGGTCAAATATAAGTGAAGAGAAAAATAATTTATAGATTGACTTTCACTTATTGATACGGACCTCTATTTATAGGAGAGGAGGAAAATATTTACAAAGATTGGAAAACTAACAAATAATAACAACCTAAAAGATAATGAGAGAAACAACCTAAGGGGCGTTTGGTATGCAGAATAATATGTAGCCATGAATTCTATATTCCCGGAAATCAAATTCCAAGTAATTAAATTCCCTCGAAAATTACATTCTCATGTTTGATGACTATATAAATATTCCCCGGAAAAAAAATGATAAAAAGACGAAAAAAAGGACAAAAAGTTAAAATGATCAAAAACGAAAAAACAACAAAAAAAAACGAAAAAAACAACAAAAAAAAACGAAAACAAATAAAAAACGCAAAAAAAAAGAAAAAAAAACCACAAATCAAATAAAACGACCAAAAAACGAAAAAAGACAAAAAGACAAAAAACCCAGAAAATGAAAAAAATACCAAAAAAAACAAAAAGCGACAAAAACGACAAAAAAAAGAACAAAAGCGACAAAAGCGACAAAAAACAACAAAAAACGATAAAAAAAGGACCAAAAAGACAAAAAAAAAAAAGGTAAAACAAGATAAAAACTACTACAAAAACGACAGAAGGAAAAAAGCGACAAAAACAACCAAAAAACGACCAAAAAGATAAAATAAAAAAAGGCCAAAAACGACAAAAGAACGACAAAAAGGTATAAAAAAAAGACCAAAAACCAACAAAAAGGACAGAAAACGGAAAAAAAAGGACAAAAAAGCGATAAAAACGAAAAAAAAGGTTAAAAAATGATAAAAAAAAGAAGAAAACAAATTTAAAACAAAAAATTTTTGCCCGGACAAAAAAATTATACCCACCTATTCTTAAGGGATAAGATTCCCATGTTTTATGGGTAAACTATTTGTCCGGGTATTTCTAATTTCCGAGAATAATTTTTTTTATAGTCCAAACAAACATGGTAATAGATTCCCATCCTAAAATTTCCCAGGAAAAAATATATATATATCGCGTACCAAGCACCCCTAAGGGATATAAGATGAGAAGTGAAAAATAAATCGGGATAAGGGAGAATGTCCTTTTGACCATAATATCTACAAAACCACCGTGTCCAACACTACCCCTCAAGTTGGAGCGAAGATATCCTTAAGGCCAAGCTTGTAGATAGCACTTTTGAGTGCAGATGGACCAACTGATTTCGTAAGGATTGATTTTCTGAACTCACAAACGTGTTTGTATAGTTCGAGATCTAATTTTTTCTCTTAGGAAATGAACATCAACTTCAATATGCTTGGTGCGTTCACGTAGGACTAAGTCTGCTACCAAGAAGAGTGATGACTTGTTGCCACAAAACAAAGCAGATGTTTGTAGGATAGGAAATCGTAACTCCTTATAGAAAGTCTGTAACCAAATAAATTCTCATGTCCCTTGTGCAATAGCTCTATATTCTGATCTGCAGATGATCTAGAGTCTAGACACCACATTTTGTTTCTTGCTCTTCCAAGATATAAGATGTCAACCAAAAAAATGCAAAAACCTGAAGTTGATCATCTATAGAATAATCGAAGTCCTGGACATGACTTAAGTATCGTCGAATGTGATAGATAACATCAATGTGTTGTAGGATAGGAAATCCTAACTCCTTATAGAAAGTCTGTAACCAAATAAATTCTCATGTCCCTTGTGCCATAGCTTTATATTCTGATCTGCAGATGATCTAGAGTCTAGACACCACATTTTGTTTTTTGCTCTTCCAAGATATAAGATGCCAACCAAAAAAAATGCAAAAACCTGAAGTTGATCATTTATAGAATAATCGAAGTCCTGGACATGACTTAAGTATCGTCGAATGTGATAGATAACATCAAGGTGAGGTTGCCGGGGAGCATACATAAGCTGGCTTTCTTTATTCACTGCAAAAGAGATGTTAGGTCTTGTATTTGTTAGATAAATAAGACGACCTACCAACCGTTGATAACTTGAGGGATCACTAAGAAGATTTTCTTGATCTGAGACTAACGAGAGATTATGATCCATTGGAGATAATGCTGTTTTACAACATTCCAGTATCTCTAAGAAGATCAAGGACATATTTTCTTGTGAGAGGAAAATTCTTTGTGATGATCGAGCTACATCAATACCGAAGAAATATTTGAGTATGCCAAGATCTTTTACATCAAATTTCCTATTTAAGTCTTTCTTTACTTGCAGAATACCTCCCATGTCACTGCCAGTAATAATAATACCATCTACATAGACAAGGAGAATAATGCACACGTTCTGATGTCACACAGCATGTATGATCAGAATGGCATTAGGTGAACCCAAAGACAAAATCATACTGTAAAATCTTGAGAACCAAGTTCGCGGTGACTGTTTGAGAGTTTATTCATGTCGTACAACCATATGGCTGCATGCATCTCTTAGTGGTCCCAGGTACAGCCGCTATGTTTTTATGACCCATGTACCAAATCCTCGACTTGATACATCAAGCAGTTGATGAATCAATCGGTTTCAACTAGCTCAGCTTCTATCACATAGGTTAAATTATCTTTCGAAAATCCATTGACCAAAACAAGGGAATAAGAAGCTCTCTTTTGAATAAAATTAGGTTGGTTTCAGTGTAAATAGGAAATCGGAGTCCATTCCTCTTAGGATTAGTCTCTTTAGATATATATAAAGGAGCTCCTTTGAACATTGTAATGTTGTTGAAGATAAGAGACTTGACCATAGTAATCTTGTGGAAGATCCAGAGAACTTGGGTTACACCTTTCTGTAGTGAAAGAAGAGGATTTACTGAAAAGTATTTGAAGCAGTTATTTCCCCTAAACCAATAGTGTCCTAGCCTTCTAGATTTGATTCATTTGGCATTCCTTACCTAAAAGTCTGAAATAGCATTGTTTACAGCTTTAGGACCGTTGTATAGAGTTTGAAAGTAAAGAAGTTTAAGAAATTGATATTCATAGCTGCCAAGGTAGTTTTAACATGAAAATCATTTCATTATCAAAACACTAAGCATTTTAATAATGGACATCTTGCAAATTTTGCTTCTTTCATGTATGATGAAGTCAACAAGGTAGTCGCATATAAAAGTAGAGCTCTTATTTCTGAAATTGACCCAAAGCTCAAATTTGGTACAGCCAGCATGATCCTTGGCACCTTGCTATTGCCACTGCTATGCATGTATGTTCAAATGTAGCACTCTACTTACTAATCCTCAAAATACACATTCGGCTGTTAGCCACTGGTGACTGGGCACAAAAGGTCAACCTATGACCAACATAAAAATAACAAAAATATAAAGATGATATACCGACAAATATCACTTATATAGGTTGAGTTACAACATATACCAATACTGAATATTTTGAGACTAGATTGGTTACCTTGACAGCAGCAGCTAGAGCATCCAATAGATTACCATCTGAACTGACAACAAGACCATCAATATATAGGTCCCAACAAGTCTTACCCTCAACAACAATCAGAGACGAGAGATCAATTCCAGCCCCTGTTATCGATTACAAGGATTCAGGTAGAAAAAGAAAATCTAAATAACTAAAATATAGAATAGAAACGAGAACAACTTTCTTCGCCATACTAAAGAATTTAAATATAGGGTACAATCTCCATATGAACAGCTCATATACAAATATAAATGAAAACCCATAAGGTTGATAGAAACAGAAAAGGAATCTTTATATGAATAGTTTATCTATATATGAAATCCCATGAGTTGATACAAACAAAAAATGGGCAAAAAGAGGTCTTGAAGGTTAAGATACACTAATTAAAACAAAGCATGTAAGGGCATTCCAGTGCTTATGCAGGATACGGGGAGGCTCGCGCTTAAAGAAAAGAACATAATAATTAAGAAAACAAGTTTGGGATCCTTTCCATCATCTTCCATGGGCAACTTCAATTCGTCATTTTTCTCCAAAAAAAAAAAAACACCCTTGTGGAGCATTTTTTGGAAGGTTATAGTTTTCATCCCTAGAGCAGGGACACTGGTTCTTTCATTTCCATAAACATCCATAGGGCTCTAAAAACAAACTATATAGACCCCCACCTGTGAAGGTGTGATCCAATCTTATTTAAGAAGTACTCTTGTTAGAGCTAGTGACTACTTTGAATAAGAAAAATATTAGGCAATAGAATTTTTATTTGACAATGGACAAAAACAAAGGATCTGATTTTAGAAGCACATGAACATATCCAAACTAGAAGAGTGGAAATGCATATTCTAGTGAACTTTAACGATGTATGTTTGTTCCTTATTCTTTCCTGTCTTAAGTTGTGTTCACTTGATTTTGAGCACAAGAGCCATCAATATGAATAGTTTTGCAAGGTATGCATTCCCTTTTTCACTACAAAGTACAAATCTTGCTTTTGGGAAAGCATAAGACAATGCTAATAAGAACTGTATTAAAAGAGAACTTATATTATTGTTTCAGTGGTAATGCAATAAATTAATAACTTTCTTTTCAAAAGGTTTGTCAGCATTAAAACCTTTAGTCAACTCAAACATGCATAGAAAACATAATAAGAGCTCTGTAGGAATGCATTTCATTTTTGCTATTTGTCTTATATTCTTCCTCCAGTTGGCTTTTCAAATTATATGGCAAGGCCCTCTCTCAAATTTACACGATGTTGATTGAATTTTCAATGTGCACCCTCTTTTCATGTTTCTCATCCCTTGAGCACTATATATGTTACTTAAGACAAGGCACACCCTTACTTCCTGAGGAGCCTAAATATAGTTATGACTATTTAGGCATCATGTTGGTCTTCTTTCATAATACTGACAGTTTTCCAAGTGGAGTCTGGAGCTACGTTGCATAGACCGGGGCAACAGTACAGAAAAATAAGGATTCAGAATAAGGAATACATCATTTGTTAGAAAATTTAGATACAGTTATCGCATGGATACGTCATATATACACATGTCAATTGAACATGACAAGTATTTTTCTAGTTTTCTACGTGTACATATAACGTATCCATGCATATATGTTATATATGCAGAAGTCTTTCTTTCTCGTGTCACGATTATGTTTGTCACGAGATTGAAAGTAAATTTCAACCATATTTGGATCTCCCTTCAAAAATTAGATATGGTCTGACCATGTCTAACATGTGTTGAGGAAGCATAGTGTCAAATACGAGTAAGACAAGGATAAGAACAAGGGTACAGTCCTCTAGAGGCATGTCCGTTCAGTCGAACTGGAGAGGTTCAACATCTGACAAACAGAGAGGCATATTTCGATGGTAGGTGTCACGTCCCAGAACCAGAACACTGGAGAGCGGGGGCAGACATAGCCAGCTACGCATAATGAAATGGGATCCACTCCACTATACGGTCACGGCTGTCTAGATATATGAGGGTTTATCTACAAGCCATCAGTCTCCTATGGTCAAAAAAACAAGCCTAGTGTCTCAATCACAAGCAAGTAAACGTTACAAGATGTAAGATCACCAAATATACAATAGTAAGGCGTCCCAAACATTACATATTCAGCTGATCATGAAGCTAGTCGTTACAAAATGTGAGGACTAGCCAGAGTTTTAGTCATACATGATCAACCCTAGGTTGCCAATCATGTTACAGCCCGTAGGCAGACAGTAAGTAAAAATGTACACGAGCTAACACTTGCTCGGCGGCTAAACGCCTCAAAAGAATAATTTTACAATAGAGTGGGAGGACAAAAGAAATCCACTCATTGCCAGGATTCCGTCAGAGGTCACCATGTGGCTGGAAGGTCGGTAGATCCTCTGGTGCTGCTCCGGTATCTGGCCATACAAAACCAGCTGGGTCAGACCCCAGAAAGAGCAAGTGCCACAAAGGAGGCTTCACTTAGGAACTAAAACCAGCAAATAGCACAAGAGTATAATTAAATAAAAGATAGTAATTAAGGAAAAGAAAACAAGTATAGCAGACACACTGTAGTGAGATACATGTGTCCTAAAGAGGTGCCCCACTCGACGGCAGGCTGGAAATGTGCTCATCATGACAGATAGCTCCAAGTCCCATGTATATATATATAAGGCCGGGATCAAAGGGGCAACAGGTAACTAGGAAAGTCTCTTCATGAACTACTGGATTATTCTAGTTATTAGCCTTAGTCAATTTCAGTGGGTACCCCTGACCGTGGTACTCAGGAGTCCCCATCCTAGACATGATGCAAGACAAGACGGGTTCATTTGTACAAGCACAAACGTCCACGGTGTCCAGGTTATTCTATCTTGTCTGTCGTGTTGGCCGTCGCAACAGCAATTCGAGAAATATCATGTCAGGTTTATCAAGTCAAGAGTGCGCCACGGCGGGCCACTATCGAGAATTATCATGTCTAGTTATCATATCAAGTTTACTTGTCAGGAGTGCGCCACGGCAGGCCACTATCATGTCATGGCATTCATTATTACTAGTCAAGAGTGCACCACCACGGGTCACTATAAAGTCATTCTCATTTATCAAGGAGGGGAGAAACTTGCGCAATCAAATAATAATTTATATATATATATATATATATATATATATATATATATATATATATTCTTGAAGCCAAGGAGAAACTCTACAACTTTCATGTTGGGAGTGGAAAGAAATTCTGACCACAATTCAGGCAAATAAAACATTTAAACAATCAAAGTCGACCCCATGCGGGCCAAAAGTGGAAGAACATACATGCGGCCAAAGAGAGTGGGAGGCCACCCATGCGGCCAGCCAAAGCTTATGCGGCCAGAAAATAACTGAAGGGGCCATGCGGCCAGCAAGAAATATTCATGCTACCAGAAAAGATAAGGAGAGAGGAACTCGCAATAAATGCAAGCTTCCACTCAAGTAAAGAAAAGGACACGTGGCCACTCAAGTACTGGGGCCATGTGGCCTAAAATTACATGGGTACACACCCTGTGGGACCCTACTACAATTGATGCTTCATACTAATGAGGCCAGCACACCATGGTGTATGCGGCAAAATATGGCACGTGGCCACTCAAACAATGCATGCGGCCAAGAATTATTGGTCATGCACATATTATATATATGTGGCCATGCGGCTGATAGTGAATGGACATGCGGCCATATGCTTCTCATGCGGCTCACTTGATAGCTAAGCATGCAAATGCAAAGCATATAAAATATGTAACATGGCAAGGCACATTAAAATATTAAAATATACCTCCTGACAAAGCGTATAAAATATGTTGCATGGCAAAGCATATGCGGGTGGTGGCAAGCATATAAAATATGCTTGCATGGCAAGCATATGCGGCTGGCTTAAGCTCCAAAAGCAAATGCAAAAAAAAGCATGCATTAATATACCTTCATTTGAAAGCAACCATATGCGGCTCATTGTGCTTCATGCGGCCAAGTTAAAGGCTTGTACGCTGACGGCATTAGTTCATGCAGGGAACTAATGAATAGAATTGGATTAATGCATGGAATGGAGAATGCATTAAATGCATGAAATGAATTAATGCATGGAATGCATTAAATGCATTAATTAATGCATTTGAATGCTAATGCATTCCATGCGGCCAGGTAAAATTTGCTACCTGTGGCCAACTAAAATTGGCCTATGCATGCGGCTCAACTTAAATATTCATGCAAGCACTGATGCATGCAACTAATATTAAAAGCAAGCCAGTTCACTTCGCTCCCATATGCGGCCCACAAAATTCCCATGCGGCAGAATGCTTCAGGGAATGCATTTAGAATATGCATTAAAATACTGTATGCATTAAAATATACATTAAAATAATACATGCATATGTGGCTGACTGCTAAGGCCATATGCGGCTGGGAAATGCAAGACAATTAATTAAATGGCCATGCGATTAATGCATGCTAGCAAACGTTGAAAAATGGCCATGTGGCCAAGGCAATAAATTAATGCTCATGCGGCTGGATTTGTCCATGCGGCAGGGAAGAACACTTGCCGCATGAAATAGTCATGCGGTCAAGTACTGTTCTTCTCCTCCACTTTCCGAGAAGAAGAACACCATGAAGCCATACTTCCAAGCTCCATAAATTCGTCATCCAGAGTCCAAATCCGAACTTCCATAAGTTAAATTGGGGCAGAATGAAATTCTCTACAACAAGGAACTATCAATTAGCAGAAATATACAAGTTTGATAGATCAAAATTCATGAAAACCGAAAATACCACAAAACTAGATTTACAAAAATTTAACCACAGAAATGAAAAATGATAAGTACTAAAGTGGGTTAGAAACACATGAGGAAGACAGTGCAACAATAAAAATGGACTTCCTCCATGAAGCAAGATGCACTTGCCTAAGCTCTCTCTCTATCCTGGTAGGTGAAGAGTAAAGATGGAGGAGACAAAATGAGTAATGAGTAATAATGGAAGAGAGAGAGTGGGATTGATATTTATGGTGGTGGTAGGTGGGATGGGTTGGTTCACATAAAATCAAGCAAAAACCGAACCAAGCCAACAAACCGAACCGAATCAAGATAACCAATCAATAAAATGTCAAAATAAATCAAGCTGGGAGACATGCAATACGGGTCAAAATACGTACACGTATTCCAAATACGTAATACGAGATATGGGCATTACAACTCTACCCACCTTAAAAGAATTCTGTCCTCGAAATTTAATCAAGTGGCTAAAGATGCAAGGACAAGCTATACTAAGCAATCAATCAAACAATCAATCATGCAAGCAAGAAAATCGAAGGCACGAGAAAGTGCGAAGATATCCTGCTAGAACTTCTCTGGCGGTTCTGAATCTGAGCTTGGACCAGGACATACTGTTGGGGTCTCTGCTGCTGGAAGACTGGTGCCTGAGGCTGCAATGGCCTCGGGGGCTGGTACTGCTGCTGCTGCACTGGTGCTGGTCCCCTTACCGAGGGACTAGTCTGGGCCGATGAGGAGGAACCGGCTCTATTCGGACATGACCCTATCTTGTGGTCCGGTGCTCCACAAGCCAAGCACAATCCCTGTGCTCTGCGACACTCTGAAACAACGTGTCCTGGCTTTCCACAATGAGTGCAGCCCATTGCGGAAGACTGCTTCTTCTTCTGCTGTTGAGGACACGTCGGGGATGAATGTTGAACCGACGTAACTGAAGCTGTCCTTCTCGGAGCTCCAATGGTCAAAGCTCTAGCTGCCGGGGCTGGGGCTGACGACTGATTCATCTGGCCGTAAGATCGCTTTCGACCTCCGGTCCTGCCACTGTTCGCTGCACTGTTCCCATGATGTCCGCCTCTGCCCAGAGCATCTGCCACTGCCTGACGCAAGGCGTCTCCTCGACGATCCTGCGATGCAAGCAACTCCATGATAAGTCCCACCAAGGCTCCATCATCCTGCCCTGCGGGCTGGGCTGACTGTACCGGGGGTTCTGGATCTCCGTGAGGCATGACCCGGGAGGCTGCTCCTGAGTGCTGGGCCTGATCTTCTTGTTGCTGCTGGTCCACGGAAGGTGCTCCGCCTTGCTGATCGACAGGTCCAGGAACAATGCCGCTGAAGAAGACGACATAGGGAACAATAAGGAAGGACCAGGACAGATCAACGATACAAGCATGTGATCAGGACAAGAATTTCAGGAATCAAGAGGATACAAGCAGAGATCAAGGGCGAGTACTGATTGAGACATCTATTCGGTAAATCCTCACATCTCTTGATTTACAAGACCTGCAAGGGCCACCACTTAAACCATGTCACGCCCCAGAACCAGAACACTGGAGAGCAGGGGCAGACATAGCCAGCTACGCATAATGAAATGGGATCCACTCCACTATACGGTCACGGCTGTCTAGATATATGAGGGTTTATCTATAAGCCATCAGTTTCCTATGGTCAAAAAAACAAGCCTAGTGTCTCAATCACAAGCAAGTAAGTAAACGTTACAAGATGTAAGATCACCAAATATACAATAGTAAGGCGTCCCAAACATTACATATTCAGCTGATCATGAAGCTAGTCGTTACAAAATGTGAGGACTAGTCAGAGTTTTAGTCATACATGATCAACCCTAGGTTGCCAATCATGTTACAGCCCGTAGGCAGACAGTAAGTAAAAATGTACACGAGCTAACACTTGCTCGGCGGCTAAACGCCTCAAAAGAATAATTTTACAATAGAGTGGGAGGACAAAAGAAACCCACTCGTTGCCAGGATTCCGTCTAGAGGTCACCATGTGGCTGGAAGGTCGGTAGATCCTCTGGTGCTGCTCCGGTATCTGGCCATACAAACCAGCTGGGTCAGACCCCAGAAAGAGCAAGTGCCACAAAGGAGACTTCACTTAGGAACTAAAACCAGCAAATAGCACAAGAGTATAATTAAATAAAAGATAATAATTAAGGAAAAGCATGACAGATGATATACGATGAGATAATCATGGGACTATTCAGATAACCAGGTTACAACCCGTAAACCAAACAAGGACCGGGGTTGTAACCCTTCGTCTGAACAGAACTTGGTTTCTCCCACCATTTATCGGCAAGATAAAATAAGAAATCAGGTCATGTAACAATCTTGTACAGGAGCAAGACAAGACTAGACTGATTGAACTCCATCCAGCATTTCACGGCCAAGCAATAAGTACGGCTTGATATTTTAACTAACTAGGGTTATCACAGGCCTTAGTTACTAACAAGATGCAAAGAGATTTCCAAGTCCAGTTACCCGCCTGCTGCTACCTGGGTGACCCCGGCAAAAGAAAACAAGTATAGCAGACACACTGTAGTGAGATACATGTGTCCTAAAGAGGTGCCCCACTCGACGGCAGACTGGAAATGTGCTCATCATGACAGATAGCTCCAAGTCCCATGTATATATATATAAGGCCGGGATCAAAGGGGCAACAGGTAACTAGGAAAGTCTCTTCATGAACTACTGGATTATTCTAGTTATTAGCCTTAGTCAATTTCAGTGGGTACCCCTGACCGTGGTACTCAGGAGTCCCCATCCTAGACATGATGCAAGACAAGACGGGTTCATTTGTACAAGCACAATCGTCCACGGTGTCCAGGTTATTCTATCTTGTCATGTCGTGTTGGCCGTCGCAACAGCAATTCGAGAAATATTATGTCAGGTTTATCAAGTCAAGAGTGCGCCACGGCGGGCCACTATCGAGAATTATCATGTCTAGTTATCATATCAAGTTTACTTGTCAGGAGTGCGCCACGGCAGGCCACTATCATGTCATGGCATTCATTATTACTAGTCAAGAGTGCACCACCACGGGTCACTGTAAAGTCATTCTCATTTATCAAGGAGGGGAGAAACTTGCGCAATCAAATAATAATTTATATAATATATATATATATATATATATATATTCTTGAAGCCAAGGAGAAACTCTACAACTTTCATGTTGGGAGTGGGAAGAAATTCTGACCACAATTCAAGCAAATAAAACATTTAAACAATCAAAGTGGACCCCATGCGGGCCAAAAGTGGAAGAACATACATGCGACCAAAGAGAGTGGGAGGCCACCCATGCGGCCAGCCAAAGCTTATGCGGCCAGAAAATAATTGAAGGGGCCATGCGGCCAGCAAGAAATATTCATGCTACCAGAAAAGATAAGGAGAGAGGAACTCGCAATAAATGCAAGCTTCCACTCAAGTAAAGAAAAGGACACGTGGCCACTCAAGTACTGGGGCCATGTGGCCTAAAATTACATGGGTACACACCCTGTGGGACCCTACTACAATTAATGCTTCATACTAATGAGGCCAGCACACCATGGTGTATGCGACAAAATATGGCACGTGGCCACTCAAATAATGCATGCGGCCAAGAATTATTGGTCATGCACATATTATATATATGTGGCCATACGGCTGATAGTGAATGGCCATGCGGCCATATGCTTCTCATGCGGCTCACTTGATAGCTAAGCATGCAAATGCAAAGCATATAAAATATGTAACATGGCAAGGCACATTAAAATATTAAAATATACCTCCTGACAAAGCGTATAAAATATGTTGCATGGCAAAGCATATGCGGCTGGTGGCAAGCATATAAAGTATGCTTGCATGGCAAGCATATGCGGCTGGCTTAAGCTCCAAAAGCAAATGCAAAAAAAAGCATGCATTAATATACCTTCATTTGAAAGCAACCATATGCGGCTCATTGTGCTTCATGCGGCCAAGTTAAAGGCTTGTACGCTGAAGGCATTAGTTCATGCAGGGAACTAATGAATAGAATTGGATTAATGCATGGAATGGAGAATGCATTAAATGCATGAAATGAATTAATGTATGGAATGGAGAATGCATTAAATGCATGAAATGGATTAATGCATGGAATGCATTAAATGCATTAATTAATGCATTTGAATGCTAATGCATTCCATGCTGCCAGGTAAAATTTGTTACATGTGGCCAACTAAAATTGGCCTATGCATGCGGCTCAACTTAAATATTCATGCAAGCACTGATGCATGCAACTAATATTAAAAGCAAGCCAGTTCACTTCGCTCCCATATGCGGCCCACAAAATTCCCATACGGCTGAATGCTTCAGGGAATGCACTTAGAATATGCATTAAAATACTGTATGCATTAAAATATATATTAAAATAATGCATGCATATGTGGCTGACTGCAAAGGCCATATGCGGCTGGGAAATGCAAGACAATTAATTAAATGGCCATGCGATTAATGCATGCTAGCAAACGTTGAAAAATGGCCATGTGGCCAAGGCAATAAATTAATGCTCATGCGGCTGGATTTGTCCATGCGGCAGGGAAGAACACTTGCCGCATGAAATAGTCATGCGGTCAAGTACTGTTCTTCTCCTCCACTTTCCGAGAAGAAGAACACCATGAAGCCATACTTCCAAGCTCCATAAATTCGTCATCCAGAGTCCAAATCCGAACTTCCATAAGTCAAATTGGGGCAGAATGAAATTCTCTACAACATGGAACTATCAATTAGCAGAAATATACAAGTTTGATAGATCAAAATTCATGAAAACCGAAAATACCACAAAACTATATCTACAAGAATTTAACCACAGAAATGAAAAATAATAAGTACTAAAGTGGGTTAGAAACACATGAGGAAGACAATGGAACAATAAAAATGGACTTCCTCCATGAAGCAAGATGCACTTGCCTAAGCTCTCTCTCTCTCTTGGTAGGTGAAGAGTAAAGATGGAGGAGAAGAAATGAGTAATGAGTAATAATGGAAGAGAGAGAGTGGAATTGATATTTATGGTGATGGTGGTGGTAGGTGGGGTGGGTTGGTTCACATAAAATCAAGCAAAAACCGAACCAAGCCAACAAACCGAACCGAACCAAGATAACCAATCAATGAAATGTCAAAATAAATCAAGCTGGAAGACATGCAATACGGGTCAAAATACGTACACGTATTCCAAATACGTAATATGAGATATGGGCATTACAGTAGGTGCGATAAAATGTTTTAATTGTTTAAACATCAATAAAGGTAACAGCATAACCATTTTAATAGAGTTCAAGTAAGCTTGGATCCTGAACAGAAGAGGGGGATAGGCTGATTAGCCGAAACCAATATCCCTATGGATCATATGTAAGTTATCACTACAACCTTAATTATATCAGGTGGATATGCATTAGTTAGTCATACCAATAAATTGTGGAAGTTATCTGCAAACCATCTTGGGGCAGCGGTTTAGGGTAAGAGATACTTGGAGAAAGGTCAATTACATTCATGAAATCAAAATTAAGCATTGTACCATCAATATATATAAGAAACTATTCTGTGTATTCAACAAGGGTTTCACAGGCACATATGAATCTATAGAATGTCCAAAATCTCTTATGTGGCCCTCTCTACAACTATCAATATCGGCAGTTTCAATAAATTTAGTGCTTTCTGATTCAAATATCTGATGCAGGAGAGGGGCATATGAGGAGGAAGAAGAAGAGGCAACAAGGTGAGGTTGAAACCGCCATCATCAAATCAGAAACATAAAATGGGGAAATGGGCAGTCTATACCAGTGAATCAGAAAACTTGCTAATATAGACCGTCCGAGCTTAAGAGAGGGAGCAGTTTAACCCTCCATGCACATTAGAGCTATTTTAGGTGGAACTAGATAGAAATTTGAGCCATGTTTTATCCATATCTACGTTTATTTATTTTTTAGGATCTGTTCCACATTTCGGTTATTTGCAAGTTATGCTTAGATTGCCTATATATAAAGCTTCTTAGGGTTTGCACTTATTGTTTGAGCATTAACAAATCTTTTAGGGGTTGTTCGCGGAGAGGGCAATCATATTCCCTCTAATTTACATGGTTTGTGATATCTCATACTAGTTCGTGAGAATTCTCATGCATATCAATAACCCTAATAGATCTACATTATTTGGTATCTGCAACCACACTTCGTGGAACTCTCTAAAGAGATGATAACCAACAACCATGGGCATGACCACAACGAGACGGGCTACATAATACCAGAAAACGAGCTGCAGAAACAGGTTCAAGAGTTAATGGAGGCTATTATGACTTAAACTCGTCGGTATCATGATGAGTCATAGATCCATCGAGTAGGAGAAGCCATTTCACCATCTAGTCCATGGAAGAGAGTGAGACAACAATGGGAACTCTCAGTGAAGGAATTGGAACCCGAATTGATACGCAGGGTCTCTGAAGATAACAACAAGAACAAAGCCTTTACCAAAATTTTGGGATCGACTGTTTGAATCCTCTTCTTCCATTCGGCTCTTTAAGGGCCATGTCTTGTGTAATGCTAACAAAATCTATATCCTTCTTTAACACTTCAAACCATTTCGTCTAGGCCTACCTCTAGTCCTAGCGGCTCCATTAACTACTATATTATTGTTCCTCCTTACAGGAGCGTCTAGTGGTCTGTGTTGCATGTCCAAATGCGTTGCAAATGTCCAAAACACCTAATTTTCTCTCATATCGTCAAACATGTTTCCAATTACAAGGGCATTCCAATGACTGAAATGTGAAGGATGTTGTCAATCAGTTGAAGGGTCACACTTCAAATTGGTGGAAAATCTGAAAACCAAACAAATCAAATCTGAGAAGCCTAGTATCTCTACTTGGGAATGAGAGAAAAAAATTGCAAATTTCTAGAGGAGGATTATGTGCAAGACCATTCACATCCAATTGCAGAAATTCAACAGGGAAACAAGACAATAGAAATGTACACCGAGGAGTTCAATCCAATGACATTGTGAAGTGATGTCAGCAAGAATGAGCAATAGACAATCACCTAATACTTCTGCGGGTATCATGATGAGATCCAGGCGGTTGCGGACTCCAATAGTGCATTCCGTACAATGAACTTTACAGCAGCCAAAGCAGAGAAGTTTAAAAAAAAAAAATTCAGCTACAGAATCAGCATCGAGATACTTTCCTAATTGGGGCAGCGATCCTTGTGAGACAATGCAATATGAGAAGAGACAGCCACGTTGGTGCCACCAAGGCAGCAAAGAAACTTCGTAAGGAGATCCGAACAAACCAAGCATTACAAGAAGACGTAATGCCTCAGGTGTGAAGACTATGGGCATATACAATAAGATTATCTAAATGTGGAGTTGTGATAATGATCAGAGGCAAGTATGTGGAGGATGAACTTGTCTACGACGACTAAAATGATAATGTTAATGATATGATAATGTGGAATGATCATGGAGAAGCCTTTGTAATCAATTGGGTCAATAAAATCGAGAAACTGGAACCTAAAATAACTAGCTTCGCATCACCATCTTTACATGAAGTGTACGGCATAACATCATATCATTGATGGTGGTAGTTGTGTGAAACTCGTAGTCCGAGATATGGTGAATAAGTTGCAGTGGAAGACGGAGAGAGGAAGGTGGGCATTCCTAGTTTCGACAAGATGAGGTACGAATAGTAACTAGCTTCTATTTTATTTTCTACAGGTATAAATTCTATTAGAGTCATGAGGCTCCCAAGTATGCATGTCATATATTATTAGGTATTAGTAAAGGACTGAGAACTATAGTGGTGTATGTTTCTGTATGATTGCCATTTTTATCTGAGAAAACATACCTGTCCCATTCTTACCACCTAGGAAGCATCTCTGAAGTGTAACAGAAAGCTCTGCAGACAACTCCTCACCACCTCTGCCCTGAGATGATCGGCAAAAGCATAATTCAATAACGAACTTACATGATATTTCAACAGAAAATAACTAGAGATAACTGAAAAGGTAAGCATTTAGGCTGTACACATAGTACTGTAATGATATTTCTGGTTCTAGTAGAGTGCTGATCACTAGATGCAAGAATAAGAGCAGACACAACAATACATCGATATGGTAGTCTAAACCAGGTAGTTTGCATCCATTACCTAATGAGATACAATTCTCTCCAAAAAAAAAGTCAATCGTTAGTTAATCATAGGACACATTTTTAAGCATTGTTCTCTTTGCATACCTCAAGTTAGGGACCATCATTTATTTATTTTCTACACTCAATCCAGATTCATTACTTCACCCCTAATCCTAATGCTTTCAGCTATGATCATTGCTCTAAAACAACACGTGCACTGATGCACAGGTCTCTATTGAACGCGTCCAGACCATTTTAAATGTTTTATCCTATTCTCAGTCAAAGCTAACGGCTTCATGTTGTTGTGGTATTCTCAGTCAAAGCTAACGGCTTCATGTTGTTGTGGTATTCTCAGTTGGAGCTACCTCTACCTCTTCGTGAATGCAATAGTTTATTGCACTATCTTTTTCAATATTGGCATATAATTACCTAGTTCCCGCTAAAACAAAACAAAGTTCCAAATTCCACAACCTAAAACATATAAAGCTCCCGACCTGGATCACCAGAATCGGTGATCCGTGCAATTGGATTTAAAAGATGTTCAAATAATTTGAAAAAGGAATCAATCAAGTGGACATGAAACAAACAATAAAACCAATCAATTGTGAAAATAAAAACCAATCAATCCAGAAGAACACTCAAATGGCCCCCAAAAAAATGAATATTGAGGCCAATTGATGCTAGATGTATATCCTCCTCTGAAGCAGAATCAACCAAATCTGCATTATCCCCTCATATCTCTTTCCTCGTCTTTTATTCTCTGGTCAAAATATTGGTGCTTTAAATATGAAATTTTACTAGAGTTGACATAAAATAAACACAAACATTTTGGATCAATCAACACAACTTAAGTCAACGTCATCTTGAATTTCCCTTTCTCTTTCCTTACCTTTAAACTCTAGTACTACATATATTTTTTTCCCCGATCCCTCTTATATTGATACTAAGGCCTCGTTTGGTTCACGGATTTAAGGAACCAAGAAAGGAAAGTTGTTCCTTTCCTTTGTTTGGTAGCCACAAACTTGGGAATCAATTTCCTGACAAGGGAGAAAATTGGAGGGAATATGGTTCCACTCAGGACCCATGGGATTGATTTTCCTCCCTCTTTTCCCAGCATTTATTACAAAAAATTATGACAAAAGTAACCCTGTGTTATTGTTTATTTTACCATTACCTCCTCGTATTCTGGGTCTCTTTCATTATGGTGCACAAAAGTATATCAAAGGAAACTGAAGCATCTTCACTCACAAAGAATTCTCCTGTTCTCCTCAGCCTTGCACGATTCATTCAGGTATGCATGATTTCTTTCTTTCTTTCTTTTTTCTTCTTCTTGTTTTTACCTAATAATTGGTTTCCCTCCCCCAAATCTCAGTTTCGAACCAATGATAATAGTTTACAATGTTCAATTACTATATTTGGAATGACTAGGGCTTCGAGTCTCGCCAATGAACTCGATTTATTGAATTCATGTGATTTTTTTTCGAACAAGTGATTGTTTCATAGAACTCGAACCCCAAATCTCACTTTCGAACCAGCGATTGTTTCATAGTACTCGATTTGTTGAATTCATGTGATTTTTTTGTCTGCTCGGTTACATATTATTATTTTTCCTTAAACCAATGATCTACATCTTCCATGCACTTGTATGTATATATACTCTTATTAGTACTGTTTTTTGTTCAATCCATTTTTGATGTTGTGGCACATAACATCTGGAATATATGCGTCTGCACATCTTAGCTGATGATCTAGTTTTACACATGCACTTTTATGTTGTCAGTAATTTATTTTATTTTTTAAATTATTATGCAGATATGGCTCGCGGAATATTGTCAAAGAAGAAAAAGATTATTCTAATGTTGGAAAACATTAAGGATTTATTTAATTTTGTCATTATGATATACGTTATCATGAATATCATTGCTGAACGACATTATCGTAAGTACAAATTGAGTGTATGCGAGTGATGTGAGATGTATAAATGAGCTTCGGATGGATAGGTATACATTTAGCAAATTATGCTCCATGATACACACATCTGGTCGACTGCGTGATACTAGAAATATTTCTGTTGATGAAATGGTGGCTATGTTCTTGAATATACTTGCACACCATGAAAAAAACAGAGTCATAAAAGACAAGTTTTTGCATTCTGGTAAAACTATTAGCAGATACTTTCATGCAGTTTTAGAGGCAGTCTTATGTCTACAAGGACAATTGTTAAAAAGACCAGAACCAGTGGCTGAGAATTCAACTGATGAGAGAGAAAAATATTTTAAGGTACATTAAAATATAATTTTACTTATTAACTTGAATTTAAAACAGAAAAATTCTGAGTGTTTTATTCTTGTAGAATTGTCTTGGAGCGCTAGATGGGACATACATTAGAGTACATGTACCCGAAGTTGACAAGCCTAGGTATCGAACTAGGAAGAATGAAATTGCTACAAATGTCTTGGGAGTATGCTCTCAAGATATGCAATTCATTTATGTATTACTAGGTTGGGAGGGTTCTGCTGCAGATTCACGAGTGCTTCATGATTCCATTAGTCGGAGACATGGTTTGAGAGTCCCCCATGGTGAGATGAAGTAAAAATAATTATTTGTTTCCCTTAAGTTATTAGTTTTTTTACAGCACTAATAATGACAAAATGTATTTTATAGGACATTATTATCTTGTTGATGTTGGATATCCAAATGGGGAAGGATTTCTTGTCCCATATAGAGGGCGACGATATCATTTAAATGATTGGAGAGAAGGACACCAACCTACCTCTGCTGAAGAATTTTTTAATATGAAGCACTCATCTACTAGGAATGTGATAGAGAGGTGCTTTGGGTTACTTAAATTACGTTGGGCAATTCTGAGGAGCCCTTCATTTTTTTGTGTGAAGACACAATGTCGCATTATTATTGCATGTTGCCTACTTCACAACCTTATAATAAGAGAAATGAGTATTGATCCATTAGAAAATGAGTTGCCGAATCAATTTGCAGATGACAATGATGATGATGATGATATTATCACTAGTATTGACTCATCTGAACAATGGAATAATTGGAGGAGAGATTTAGCAACAACAATGTTCAATGAATGGAGAGCAAGTAGGAACTGAAGACGAGAAACTGTCTTTTTCTATATAAGATCAGTTGCATGACCTTTTTTGTTTTATTTTGCTTCTCGGTTGTTTTGTTCCGGCATTTTGTTGGTTGTTTTGTATGAAACTTTTTGTTGGTGGTTGAATTGAAATCTACTGGATTAATTTGTATCCTAATATGTATATGCAGAACCCTTGGTCATTGTATTGGATTAAAATGTACTGGACTGCTTTGTATCTTAATATAAATTTCAGTTATAAACCTTGGTCATTGTCCTTTAATTTATTGCTAATCAATATGTTTATGTACTTAGGATGAGTTCAACAGATTCTACTCGTAGAACTAGAAGAAAACAACCAGAACTTCCTTCACACAACTGGACCCCTCGTGAAGATGTGGCTCTAGTTGAGGCGCTAACAGAAATATGTGTTGGTGGATATTGGAAGGTTGACAATGGCTTCAGGTCTGGATACTTGGGTAAACTTGAACAGATTATAGAGCAAAAAGCTACCAAATTGTGGGATTAAGGCAAACCCCCACATTGAGTATCGTTTGAAGACATTGAAGAGACAAACACTTGCCATCTATGACATGCTTTCTAACTCAAGTGGCTTCTCATGGAACCATGAAGAAAAAATTGTGGTATGTGAAAAACAAGTGTTTGATGATTGGGTTAAGGTAAGTTGTCTTGAACCTAAATTTGTATATTAACTTGTTGATGAATTTGGTCTTTCTTTTTCTTTCTATATGTGATGGGATAGGAGGATGTTTATCTTAATGCTTAGTGCTTATTGTTTTTCAATATTAAAAACTTTCTCTGATATGTTATTCAATATTAAGAACCTTCTTATGTTCTTTTCAAAAAGAAAAAAGAAAAAAGAAAAAAAGAATCCTTATGCTAGCTTCTGTTCATGTGGATACCATATAAGCTAATTATAGTTTCAGTTGAAAGCTGGAATTGGCCTTATGTAAATCTTTTTATGTGCTAGAGTTGCACATATTTTCTAAATTTTCTTGGTATTCAGTTCTGCTATATCAGCAAAGACACTGAGCCCTACATGCTTAATGTCTAATAAAGTGATCCAATTGATGACAGGTTCATAAGGATGCAAAAGGACTGAGAATGAAACCATTCATTCATTATGATAGCTTAATTGAAGCCTTCGGTAGAGATTGTGCAAATGGATTAGGAGCTGAAGGACCGGCTGAAGCAGATGAAGATCTAAATAATGACTACACTTATGTTGACATCGGAGAAAATGGTTTGGATGAAATCACAGTTCCTTCACCTATTACCCGCACTCCTGCAAATCCACCTACGGCTCGAACTAGGAAGCGAGCACGAGATGCTTATTCTCAATGTTTGGGAGACATGGCTAGCACACTACGCTCCTTTGTGGATGTGACCAAGGTACACTTGGAGACGATACAAGGAGTACTCATGAATGAGCATGTAATATCGGAAAGAAGAGGTAAGCTTGTTGACGAGCTTATGAAAACTGAAGGCATAAATGACTATGATGTTATAGAAGCTGTTGCTGCAATTATTGGTGATGAATCCAAAATTGAACTCTTCTTCAGTTTGCCAAACAACCTAAAAAGTCAATGGATTCATAAACTTCTTGGCCGTTAGAGAAATGGATGTTGTAGAGAGATGGATGCTGGAGATTAATGTTGGCTTTTCTTTCATTTTGCTTCTGGAACAATATGATGACTTGAGCTATAATCTAGATATTTTTGAACTTTTGTAAAAGACTGATCTATTTTGAACTTCTGATCAATGTACTATTATTAGTTTGAACTTTCAACTATGGTATTGACTGGATATGGATGATGTTTTAAATCATCGTTTTATGATTTGCTAATGTCTATGTTATTTCTCCTTGTTTTCGTTCTGGGTTTTCTCTATTTTAGCTTTTGAGCTCTTTTTTTGCTCTATATGATGTCAAGCTAGCAGTTTTATTGAATGATAGATAGACTTGTTTCTTTGAGCTGGAGAACATATTATGCATATATCCTTTTGTCTAATAGTTACTAAAGAATTATATTTTTGCTCTTAAGAAAATGAATTGGAACATAATGTTAATTTTGTCGGCAAGTTCATGAATTGGAACATAATTTATTTTGCCCCTTCCTCTGCAACTAGTGTGTGACCTATTGCTTCATGCATGTTTTAAAAAATGAAACGATCAGGTTATTTACCATGACCATGTTCCTAGAACTGGAAAATTTAACATCCTTTTGAGGTGTAGCTGCAGTAAAAAGTTTTACATTTTATGATGATGTAACTTTTTCATGGCAATGTTACATATTTTTGTATATACATAGTGGCTGTTGCCAGTACTCGGAGAGATTGGTTCAGAACTAAACCATTCACATGTAACAACAGGACTTGAATTGGCGGCAAGTTCATATTATGGCGGCAAACTCCTTATGTTACATCAAAAACTGTATACTTTGGATTTTCATAATGTTATTTCTATTTTAAAAGGTAAGGGCATTATTGGAACATTGATATATTTTTACTTTCCTTTCCTGCACCAACCAAACACTGGAAAGGAAATTAAATGGCCTTTCCTAGGTGGTTTCCTTGTTTTACCAAACAACGGAAAGGAAATGTGACAGGAATTCTACTTTCCCATTCCCATGGAAAGTACAAGGGAATTCATTTCCTTTCCGTGAACCAAACGAGGCCTAACTATCCCATCAAACTGACTTAGACCGCAAAGTCCCTTCTAGTATTATTGATATACCTTCTTGATTTACAAATAATGCATTCAAACCATTCCATGAAATGCAAAAAATACACCACATAAATTTCTTACCATTCCATTATATGGTAACATGATACTAGTGTCTCTACATTAACAAAAGAGATGGTCATGCTCTGGTTTGGGAGTTCCTACTTCATTTCTTCTAAAGATTAAGTCCAAAAGTTTTAATGAACTACTGAAGTATCTATTCAGATGGTTACGGTATACAGTAATGTGAAATGAATCCAGCTTGAAACTGGAAAAGTATAAATAGTTTTCAAATAAAGAGTTGTAAGGATGAAAGAAATTCAAGTTAATTTAATTCCACATGTTTAACGATCTTTCCTTAAAATAATATTTAACAAATAAAATTACAAAACTATTGAAAGTGCATACCTCAAAAACTGGAGCTGCCGTTGGGCTGCAGTCCACAAAAATAGAAACTTTCCCTTTGTCAGGTTGAAGAGGGCTAGGTGTCCCGATTTCTGCCTAAAAGGGAGAAGAAATTATATTTATAGAAATGCCATATCCACCCGAACCACAAAACCAAGTCCGCAAAAAAATAAAAAAAATAAAGAGACACTCCACCAAGAAGAAACTCTGAATGTATAAAACAAGGCTAATCGCCTAAAAGACAACTATCAAACTTGTAATATACTCTCGTATCAAAACCTTGAGTCAGTCAACAATTACATAAGTACAAATCACAAACTATGAATCATGGGCACTGCCGTGTGAGTGTCGCAGAGAGTCCTACGTGTAAAGGGGACAACACGGACACTGGAAACACATACGCTACAAAAAGAATTGGCATGTCCACGTCCAGACAAGTTGGATATATATCAAAAACTACACAAAACACCCCAAAACACACTGAAGTCTAGGACGCAGACAAAATATGTGTTGTTCCATTCCGTGCAACATAAATTATGGCACTCCCTAACCGATGTTGTGTCCGGATCATGTTGTGTTGGACACCTATTAGACGGACACTCCAAATGATACGAACCCTTCCTAGCTTCTTACTTGCAGTGATGTTATCTACAGTGAGGGAGTGATTAAAGTATCAATTGTTGATTGAAGTATCAATTGTTCACATAAGATACTGAAGTATCAGAGAGGAGTTATTGTTTACAGTGTTCTACCTTAACCTGGAATGCAGCCGCAATGAAGGAGCAGACAATGAAGGGAAGTAGTAGGCAATGTAGTGAGTATCAGACTCTTTTCCTTTTATTTCTCAGTATCAGAGAGTTAACAGAGTAGTTAGTTAGCTTCAATATTCAGACAGTTAGCTAATTAGTGCTCGTTCAGATTAGTGAGTGCCCAGTCAGCTAATTGAGTTGTCCGGCTCATTATGAAGGCCACGTCAGCAAGAAGGATAAGGGGAGTTAGTTAGCATTTGGACTGGGACTGCACATGGTATCAGATCTATAAATAGAGATTAGGAGCAGAAGAGAGAAGGGAAGAGAATTGAAGTTTTATTTCTTGTTTTCCAAGCCTTTTCATACAGCATTTTCCTTTGAGCATTTTACTTCCATGTACTTATTTTCCAATTTACGTCAGTAAAGCAAATCCTAGTTACAATTCTCCATTCTGAGTCTTTTCTTCCTTCCTACTGTCGAATTCTACTCTGTTTTAATGGCAAGCCACACCCGAGCTGCAGCAATGGTGAATCAGTTAGGACGGGCTCCTAACACCAAAACCTTTGCCTGTCTACTTTTCTTGTCCGTGCAGTAGGCTTGTTGGTGCCGCATCGTATCCGACACATACGGAAACTCCGTTTCTAACTCCGAAACATCTCGAGTCGCGTCCCACACTTATCTGGCAGGGACACGGACACTCCAAAACACGATACAATAGGATACAAGGACGTTGCTAGAAAAAAAATGGCAACGTGTGATCGTAATACCTTGACGCTGACAATCACGTCGGTCGCGCCGAATCGGACTCGAGCCGAGCCGCTGGCCTGAGGGATGACTCCGGTCTCGACGAAGATGGGCCTGAAGTCCCTCCTGCCGCGGCCGTCCGATCTTAGGTCGTGGGCGATGCCGCCGTGTATGAACTGCTTCTCTCCGACCGACAGCCCTACCATCCTTGAAACTTCGAAGAAGAAGAAGAAGAAGACGACGAGAGCGAGGAGTTTGGGAAAGAGGCTTTAGAGTCTGCTTGTGTTTTCACCGGTTTTGGGGGTGTTTTTGAACCGATAGTTTATGAAAGGTTTTTTTTAGGGGCACCTCATTTTCTACTAGGGGACAACCCAAAAATTTTTTGAAAAATTTACAAGTTTGCCATTGTGTTTTTTTACTAGGGGGGCAGCCCAAAAAAAAGTATAAAACCCAACTCCATTTTATTTCATCTCTCTTTCTTCTTTTCCTACTTCTCTTCCTCCACTTCTTTTTTTTCTTCTACTCATATAAACCTATATCTAACCTAACCTAGGTGAAATTGTCCCCCAAACAAAAATCGTTGAAGATTTTTGGTAGAATACAGTGTCAATCACTTCTCTCATTTATTTGTAAGTCGTCGAATTTATTTTCGTGTTATATTTTAAGTTTTAACCTAAATTTTACATATAAAAGTGGAAATTTTTGTTTAATGTAGAAAGAAATAGATAATGGATCAACCCGGACCATCAAATGCTGGATATTATCCTCCCAACACTTCCGAAGAACACTTTGACGCATCGGAAATCATCGTGGTAACTACATTTGAACTTTACGTGGAGTGGAAAATTGTATTTCGACACAGAGGACTGCCATAAGTGTGGCAGTCCCTCACATATATAGGACTGCCACAACCTGGGCAGTCCTATACTAAGTGAGGGACTGCCACATTTGTGGCAGTCCAGTGAATGTGAGGGACTGCCCAATCTCTGGCAGTCCTCTGTAGGAATGTGTGTTATTTGTATATCACACCAATATGTGATTTTTCTTTTAGTACTATCTAACTAGTTAATCCAGATTTATATATATATAACCCAAATATGAACATTGATCCAAATGGACAATGTTACTTTGAAGTGTCTCAACTTGTGACCAAGAACAAACTTCTATATAAATAATAATACAGACTCCTCTATAAATAATAATACGCTTTATTTAGTTGTTTAGTTTTGACTTTTAACTTCTATTGTAGGACTTTCGATCTTCCGAGGTTGCGGTACATGCTCCAATTGCAATTGATGTAGGGCATTTATTTTCGACCGATCTTTCGTTTCCATCAAGCGACGATGCGGTACAATGGTGTCGAGAAGTTGGAAGGGAAAACAAGTTGGTTCTAGTGATATCCAGATCGGCCCGAAATCGCCCGGGACGACAAAGTGTTATGGTTGGCTGTGAAAGAGGTGGTGTGTTCCGATCGCACAAGAAAGACACAGTTATCCAAGATAACGTAGTAAGAAAGAAAGCCGGAACGAGGAAATGTGGTTGTCCATTCACGATCCAGATTAGAAAAGAAGAAGAAGGGAAGTGGTCAGTACAAGTGAAGAATGGAACCCACAATCATGAGATTGCCGAGACACTATTGGGTCATCCGTATGTCGGACGGTTGAACCCTACGGAGAAGAAGATAGCCGAAGACTTGTCTATTTCCGGTGTTGCACCTAGACAAATATATTCAGTCATACGGCATGAAGATGAGAAGAACACGTCTACGATGAGGTCTATATACAACGCCCTATCTTCTTCGAACGCTTTCCGGAACAAATCAAGAATGGCGATGCAAGAAGTGCTGAAGTTGCTTGCCGATAATCACTACGTTGAGTTCCATAGAACCCATCCCAAGAGTAAGGAAGTAATTTCAATCTTTTGGGCTCATCCAGATTGCACAAATCTGGCCCGGTCTTTTGGCGACGTGTTAGTCCTTGATTGCACGTACAAGACCAACAAGTTCAAGATGCCTCTCCTTCATATCGTCGGATTCACCTCTACTCGGAAAACATTCCCGGTGGCATTTTGCTTCATGAAGAGTGAAAAACTTGAAGACTACACTTGGGCATTGGAGAAGCTGAAAACACTTTACAGCGGTCATACAGAGCCGTCAGTTCTTGTGACCGATAGAGAGTATGCCCTAATAAATGCAATTCACATTGTTTTTCCTCAAGCGGATACATTGCTATGCACTTGGCATGTCAATCGTAATATTGAAGCCCAATGTAAGTTGAAGTTTCATAAGGAGGAAGGTAAAATTGACATGCAAAAATTTCAAGAATTCTCCAATGACTGGAATTGTGTGTGGCGAGCCTCTACGATTGACAGTTACGACGCCGCATGGTATATGTTCAAGGATAAGTGGGAGGCGAGGGAGCCGGCATGCATTACATACATCAAAGATACATGGCTTGACCCGCACAAAGAACACTTCGTCTTAGCATGGACGAATTTGGTGAAGCATTACGGCACGACAACCACCAACCGTGTCGAAGGAGCACACTCTGTAGTGAAGAGACAACTAAAATCATCTCTCGGCAACTTTGTCTCTGTTTGGCAAGCTATACATCTTATGGTAGACCGGACCGTGAATGAAATTAAGGCATCATTTGAGATGAGCTTAAATATAGTCAAGCATGAGCATAGAAAGAATGTACTGTTAGATGCTGTAGTTCGCGTGGTATCACACACGGCGTTGACATTAATATGTGATGAGATTGAAAGGTCGAAGGATGTCGGGTTTGATCCCCAAGTTTGCGGGTGTGTACATCGACATACACTGGGCCTCCCTTGTGCACATCAGATTAATGAATATCGCCGTGAATCTATTCCTATTCCAGTAGAAGCAGTAGATGAACGTTGGAGGCAGCTGTCTATGATGCCTGTGGTGAAGACGAGCGATGATTTCTTCTCTTTGCCAAGTGTGAAACTTCTTCACGCAAGGTGGTTAGCCTCAGTAGCAGCAGAGCGGCAGTCCATTGAGCTTAAAGTGCAAGAAATAGCATGTCCGGTCACTACTACAATGCATGAGCCGACCGTTGTTTCCAATCCTAAAGGCAGGCCTCACACAAGATTGACTAGTTCACAGAAGAGAAGGCTGGAGTCAACTAGGAGAGATCCATCGCACTTTGAGCATGTTGAACGAAGCTTACAGCAAGCTCCGCCCGCACGGAAGGGAAAGCTTGTCATTCGCCGAAAATTGGAGAAAATGGACCTCCCAAGAGAAGATATCGTTGCAAGCCAGACACTGAACATGTATATTGATAAATTCCAACCTGAGATTCGCCGATACATTTGGTCTATTGTCGATGTCCCCGGTGATGGCCATTGTGGATTCCATGTGCTTGCAAGACATCTTGGTTATGATGTCAAAGACGGATGGAAACAGGTAAGGAAGGAGTTGTATGAGGAGTTACAGACTCGTCTTTCATTCTACTCCCGCCTCCTAAGCGAAGAAACGGTTGCAAGTTTGTTGTTAAGTATCCCTTGCACCGACAGTGTTACCGGGACAGACCACTACATGTCAGTCCCGTCTGCCGGCTATTTATTTGCCAATAGGTACATGATACCTCTCGTAATTTTCTCGATGGGTATAAGAGAAACATTCTTTCCGATTTTCTCCTGGTTATCTCCCCGCATGGGAGATGAAACGTGTTGGTCTCCGGGTGCCATCTCTCCACAAAAGCGGATATCAGGGCACTATCCATTGTCCTGTAGGCATAATCTGCCAGATTGTGCAAACCGCTCGGTACGATTTTCTCCTGGACGGCCTCCGGCAAGCTGCAAAACGGCCAAGACATGATTTTCTTCCCGTGACTCACAGCCCTGAGCATACGATATGTCCTCTGTATATCAAACAACATATAAAAACATAAAAAACATGAAATACATATAGATATCATATACTGAACTACTAGCTTACAAAAGTAATGCACATACCGGGTCCTTCCATATTGCATATGCAATATGGTTCTCAAAAGAAGGCAACATTGAGCAACCTGGAGGCCGGACAGGCGGCTCAGAAGGACCGGCCTCTTCAGAAGGACCGACCTCCTCTTGACGTGGTGGTAGGAATTGGCTAAGTGGCACGTCGTCGTCATCACTGGGAGGAGAAGGAGTACGAGCTCGTTGCTTCGACCGAGCTTGTGCAACCGGGGGGGGTCTCCGTGTCCCAGCCCGACCTTGGCCCTCGGGTTCGGAAATTGTTATCGGGCGCTCAAGAGGACGTTCGGCACGTTCCTTCCGCTTTGATGCGGTGGGACGTATTCTTTTTGGTGCCTCGGGAGGACTGTCACCCCTATAGAGCAATAGATTGTGCGACCGTACAATTAATAACTAATGCAGACTAAAATAGATCTATTATCCCCTAATAGATTGTGCGACTGTTACCCCCTATTCTTACCCCCAGAACTGAGTACAGTAGGACTGCCATGATTGTGGCAGTCCTCATATACACAAGGACTGCCACAGTCCTGGCAGTCCTCTGTTAATAGAGGACTGCCAGGACTGTGGCAGTCCTTGTGTATATGAGGACTGCCACAATCATGGCAGTCCTACTGTACTCGGCCAACAGAAACGACTCGCTAGTTTGTCGTTATCTAGGGTTAGGGTTTGAAGAGATATTGTGGGTTTGTTGTGTTCGAAAATCCCATTTATAAACCCTAAAGACATTATAAACCTAAATTATCAAAAAAATTTCGATATTTCAAACTATTCTAGGGTTTCAAAAAAAATTTATCAAATTATAGAACGAAATTAGCGAAAAACGTACCTAGCATCGGATGTCTTGGACTTGCGTGTCATCTCGTCGAACGTGGGAGAGTTCGTGAAAGAAAATGGGTGGAGGAATGGTGGAGGAGAAATTTGTAGGGTTTAGGGAGATGAGAGAGCTCTTCTCTTTTTCTTCTTTTGGAGGAGAGAGAGAGGAAATGATGAAATGAGATGAACAAATGAGTTTGGGGGGTTGGGCTGCCCCCTAGTAAAATTTGGGCTGCCCCCTAGTAAAAGTTCCACCCAATGGGCTGTCCCCTAAGTAAGGGCTGCCCCCTAGTAAAAATGGGTGTGCCCCTAAAAAAAACCTTTATGAAAACCCTGTTTGTTAATTTTTTTTAGGCCCCGATTTTGGTCGGCTCGAAAATCTTCCAAAATCGATGTAATGTATTTTCTGGAAATTGCTGAGAAGTCCAATTTCGGGGTGGGCTTTTATGAAATGCCCACCCGCTGGATTATTTTTATGAAATGCCCAGAATTAAGTTTTTACACGTTAAATATTTCAAGATTCTCTCTAGTCGCTATGTATTTACAAAATTTGCCATTATCATAATTCCAAAAATACCCCTTCGCGTAAATTTGGACATCTATATATAATTATGAATTCGCAAACTCAGATTTGGATTGAGAAATTCGTATTCTTCTTCTTCTTCACGAGAAATTTGAAATCCATTGATATAATCTTTATTAGAGATCGCAGAATCGTTCGTAGTTCACTGTGGTTTTCGTCAGTCGAACGTCGATCATCCTTCATCATCATCGATCATCATCATCATCAACATCATCTTCGTGGTTTCCGGCGATTAGGTCAATTGTGGATAGAAGATCTTCTTCTTTTCTTTTTATAGATCTTAAAACAAGGTGAGAGTTCAGATCTGTAGAAATTCATCCATCAGCTTCGTATATCTCGAAATTTATGCTGAATTTGATTTTGTTATGAAGATTATTAACTTAGAAAATGTTAGTGAGATATTTAATCTTGTTATTTTATGCGAATAGCATTCTCCGTTATATTTTAAAGGAGAATGACAATTACTTCTTATAAAGATCATTATCCGTATGTTTTTAGGACGGAGAATGGAATTCTCCGTCTTAATTAGGACGGAGAATGCCATTCTCCGTCTTAATTTGAACGGAGAATGACATTATCCGTCTTAGTTAGGACGGAGAATGACATTCTCCGTCTTAATTAGGACGGAGAATGACATTCTCCGTTTTACTTTAGACGGAGAATGATCATTATAAGTTAGTTCCAACTGAGGATATTTATTCTCCGTTATTTTTAGACGGAGAATAATCATTATTAGATGAGAATTTTATTGTTCTATTTGTGGCCTCTTATGTTTTTATGTTATCAGGGGGGGAGATATGGAATCAAGTTGTTTAGTTAACATTTGTTTCAAGGGAGACATAGTTTCTTGCCGTGTCACACATGAAAGTACCGTGGATTTTTTAAAGAATAAAGTGTGCGATCGATGGACTTCTTTGGATCCACTTTCCTTCCGTTTCAGGTTTTTGCACTCTGATGGGACTGAACTGTATGTTGAAAGTGATTTTTGGCTTCGCTCATTGGTTGGTGGTTTTAACGGTACTCATGATGTGAGTTTTGATCTATATGTGGAGCAAATACACTCTCCATGTTCTTCATCAACATCTTTTCCTTGTCAAAGCTTTCACATGAGACCTTCGTCTTCCTCTTCTAGTTCTTTGAGTAGATGTTCTCCTACTGTAAAGGACAAACGAGTAGTACAATTTTATGAGGGCTCAACTGAGACAGTGAAGAAGAGGAAATCGGATATGTGGCCTGGATCAATTACTGGTGTTGGTCAGATTTTTCTAAATGGTGTTGAAGAAGTTAGGAATGCTGTTAGAAAGGTATGTTTTGAATCTCGTCATCCATTCCATATTTTGAAATCTGAGCCGGAGAGGTATACTGTTTGTTGCAAGAATTACAAGACACATGCTTGTTTGTGGAGCTTCCATGCTATATCTATTTCGAAAGATAATCAAATTTTTGAGGTGAGGAGGTATGTGGGAGAACATAATTGTGGAGCTGGCTATATGGATAAAGGTAATCTGGTTGTTCCAGCAAAGTTTGTGAAAAGTTTGGTTAGTGACATTGTTCGGATGCATCATAAAAAGTCCGCAAAATCTGTTGTCGATGATTTCAAGGTCGACTACGGCTTATCTGTTACATATGGACAGGCATACCACGGAATTAGGCTGGTGCACCAAGAAATATACGGAGATGATGTTAGATCTTACAGTGACTTGTGTTGGTATGTGAACAAGGTAAAGGAAACCAATAATGGTTCCGTTATCGACTTCCAGAAAGATGATTCATCAATGAGGTTTGAGCGGCTTTTTCTTTCATATGGGGCTTGCGTAGAAGGCTTTCAATATTGTCGTCCGATGCTATATTTGGATGCCACTTTCCTTACAGGGAGGTTTAGAGGATGTTTGATGTCTGCTACAGCGAAGAATGGTAACCAACAGTTCTACCCTATTGCATACGGTATAGTCTCAGGCGAAGATGGCGATAATTGAGAATGGTTCCTTAGAAATCTAAAGAATGTTGTTGGATGTAGTAGGCGTATTGTTTTTCTTTCGGATCAAGGCACCGGTCTAGTTTCTGAAGTCCCTAAAGTGTTTCCTAATGATTATCATAGCTATTGCTATTATCACATGAAGAATAACATACCGCTGAAAGAGAAAGGAAATGAAAGAGTGTATCCGCATGTACTTGAAGCTTGGAGGCAAGCAGTATATGCTCTAACTCCAGGTGTGTTAATGAGACAGATATATGCACATTTTTTATGCATTTACCATTAATTTAACAAGGAAAATGACCATTCTCCGCGTCAGTAAGACGGAGAATAGTCATTCTCCGTGTGTTTTAAAACGGAGAATGTCCATTCTCCATCCTGCATAGAACGGAGAATGTCATTCTCCGTTAGCTTTTGAACGGAGAATGACTATTCTCCGTCTTGCATAGAACGGAGAATATCATTCTCCGTTAGCTTTTGAACGGAGAATGACTATTATCCTTATGAGAATGCACTTATTTTTTCATAATTTTGTGAATTGACCTAATTCTTTATTACTTATTTATTTTTCTGTATAAAGGTGGGTATAGACAAGCAATCAAGAAGATTTATGATCTGAATTGTGGTCATGTTGTGAATTGGATGAATAAACAAAAACCTGAACACTGATCAAACGCATTCTTCCCGGGATGTAGATACGGTGAGGTTGCTTCTAGTTGTGCAGAGTCATTCAATGCATGGATAAAGGCTGAGAAAAAATTGCCTATATCAGCAATTGTAAATGTCATCCGTGTGAAGATGATGAAGATGATTTCGGATCGCCACAAGGATGCAATTGGTTTGAATAGCAAATTGACTCCATACGCTGAGGATATGCTGAAGCAGCTTACAGATGATGGCATGTGTTATAGGGTATATCGGTCCGGTGATTTCGAATTTGAGGTGATCGCAGATACTTCCTCCCATATGGTAAATCTTCTTGATTGTCATTGTAGTTGTCGTAGATGGAAGGTATATGGATTCCCATGCAGCCATGTAATACAATGCATCAGAGTTGGTTCAGATAAATCTGTTTACGACTTTGTGGAGCAGTATTGGACATCAGATTATTACCAGAAGTTATATTCATGTGCCATTCGTCCAGTTCCAGATTGCGAAAAACAGTTTGAAAATAATCCCACTGATGTTGTTCTACCCCCTGTTCCGAAACGGGGTCCTGGACGACCAAAAGCGGACCATTACAAGAGCAAATATGAGAACAAGGGAAAAGAGAAGAGAAAGATAAGGTGCCAGAATTGTTTTGAATTATGCAATCACAATCGCAGCACTTGTCCTCTGCCTCCACATGCTGCTACGGTGGTCAAGGGGGCAGCGCCCCCTCGTTAATACATACACATATATTCCTTCTTTTATATAACTGGAAATTGTTTTTTGAATACATATCTTACATTTTTTGATATCAATGGTAATAGTTTGAATTCTGCATATTTGATGTTTCACATATATATTAACAGCATAAGAACTTATTCTCCTTTATACTCTCTGACTTTATAATGTATTGAATGACCATTCTCCGTGTGTTTTAACACGGAGAATAATCATTCTCCGTTTTAGATACACGGAGAATGGCCATTTATAAGTCAAAAATACAAGGAGAATAATCATTCTCCGCGTGTTTTAAAACGGAGAATGCCATTCTCCACGTCAGTAAGACGGAGAATTCTCATTCTCTAGGTCAAAATACAAGAAGAATGGCATTCTCCGTCTCTTTTGACCCGGAGAATGACATTCTCCGTCTATTTTGACACGAAGAATGGCCATTCTCCGCGTCACTAAGACGGACAATGTTCCTTTCTAAGTCAAATATACAAAGAATAATCATTCTCCGCGTGTTTTAAAACGGAAAATGCCATTCTCCGCGACAGTAAGACGGAGAATTCTCATTCTCTAGGTCAAAATACAAGGAGAATGGCATTCTCCGTCTCTTTTGACCCGGAGAATGACATTCTCCGTCTATTTTGACACGGAGAATGGCCATTCTCCGTGTCACTAAGACGAACAATGTTCCTTTCTAAGTCAAATATACAAAGAATGCCATTCTCCGCGTGTTTTAAAACAGAGAATGCCATTCTCCGTATCAGTAAGACGGAGAATGCTCATTCCCTAGGTCAAAATACAAGGAGAATGGCATTCTCCGTCTCTTTTGACCCGGAGAATGACATTCTCCGTCTATTTTGACACGGAGAATGGCCATTCTCCGCGTCACTAAGACGGACAATGTTCCTTTCTAGGTCAAATATACAAAAAATGCCATTCTCCGCGTGTTTTAAAACGGAGAATGTCATTCTCCGCGTCAGTAAGACGGAGAATTCTCATTCTTTAGGTCAAAATACAAGGAGAATGCCATTCTCCGTCTCTTTTGACCCGGAGAATGACATTCTCCGTCTATTTTGACACGGAGAATGGCCATTCTTCGCGTCACTAAGACGGACAATGTTCCTTTCTAAGTCAAATATACAAAGAATGCCATTCTCTGCGTGTTTTAAAACGAAGAATGCCATTCTCCGCATCAGTAAGACGGAGAATGCTCATTCCCTAGGTCAAAATACAAGGAGAATGGCATTCTCCGTCTCTTTTGACCCGAAGAATGACATTCTCCGTCTATTTTGACACGGAGAATGGCCATTCTCCGCGTCATTAAGACGGACAATGTTCCTTTCTAGGTCAAAAATACAAAGAATAATCATTCTCCGCGTCAGTAAGACGGAGAATGCTCATTCTCTAGGTCAAAATACAAGGAGAATGGCATTCTCCGTCTCTTTTGACCCGGAGAATGACATTCTCCGTCTATTTTGACACGGAGAATGGCCATTCTCCGCGTCACTAAGACGGACAATGTTCCTTTCTAAGTCAAATATACAAAGAATAATCATTCTCCGTGTCAGTAAGACGGAGAATGCTCATTCTCTAGGTCAAAATACAAGGAGAATGGCATTCTCCGTCTCTTTTGACCCGGAGAATGACATTCTCCGTCTATTTTGACACGGAGAATGGCCATTCTCCGCGTCACTAAGACGGACAATGTTCCTTTCTAAGTCAAATATACAAAGAATAATCATTCTCCGCGTGTTTTAAAACAGAGAATGCCATTCTCCGCATCAGTAAGACGGAGAATGCTCATTCCCTAGGTCAAAATACAAGGAGAATGGCATTCTCCATCTCTTTTGACCCGGAGAATGACATTCTCCGTCTATTTTGACACGGAGAATGGCCATTCTCCGCGTCACTAAGACGGACAATGTTCCTTTCTAAGTCAAATATACAAAGAATAATCATTCTTCGCGTGTTTTAAAACGGAGAATGCCATTCTCCGCATCAGTAAGACGGAGAATGCTCATTTCCTAGGTCAAAATACAAGGAGAATGGCATTCTCCGTCTCTTTTGACCCGGAGAATGACATTTTCCGTCTCATACAAAACGGAGAATGGTCATTTCTAAGTTCCAAATGCACACATTATAGGTTTGTATTAACACAGATAATGACATTATAGGTTTGAATCAGACAACAGAACTTTAACAAAACAGATTTACATATATAGAACAATGTAAATTAGTCGAAAAATTGAATTTCATTACAAAGGAAAATAAATACATTACAAAAGAAATCTGACAAACAGAATATATACAAGGAATTTGTTAGCCAATTTACATTGTCATTTTCTTTTATTGTACAAAAGGAACTGCACATTCACTCATAAGCAAAGCCTTAGCCAAATTTAGCCTTCTCTTTACAATAGTATTGTGAACTATTTTGTTTATTTTCTTCTGTAAATCAAATGGAGCTCTCGACAACTTTTCAATATAATATGAAACATACAGCAGGCAGCTGGGTGATAGTTGCTGTGGGCATTCTTTGCAAACCTTGAGCTCTGTTGTTTCGTATTCCTGGATTGCTGGGCTTTTATTCCTCATCAATGCAATCTTCTTCATTACAATTGGCTCGATTTTATTCTTCATGTATGTTGCATCCTGGATTCCCTTAGCGCCTGTGTTTTTCCGCAATGAGTTGTAGTGCGTCCAAACATAGGAGCTGAAGTTGAATGCCAGCAGCGTATAGTGTTTATTCTCCTCGCGGAAGAGTGGCACGAATAGCCATTCAATGTCATCTTCCAGCTTCATGATAAAATCTTCTATATCAACTTTGAAATTGTACACTGCTCCAGGTGTTGGATTTTTTTCATCGACATACTGGGCAGTACTCTGTTTTCCAGAAGAAAAAAAAACAAAAAATAATATCATGAGTTAGTTTTTTACAACACTATTAGTAGCTGTACACATTAATATTTATTTTTCAGTTTCGATTCTTACCAATGAATGGGGCATCATGATTGCAAACCATTTACATTGTGCACCCTGCGAGCTTGACTGCATGTTCTGCCTTAATTCGGCTTGAACTTCGTTCATAAGCTTTATTAAGTAGTTCATAACACCGGCTTCTATATCCGCCTCATTTAGTATGTCTTGAAAATCTTTAGCATTTAACAACATGCTGACATCATTGTTTCTTCTTCTTATTTTACATTCTTCTGGAGCATTTGGAATGTACATGTATACATAATCACTGCACATAAATTTAGTTTCGATTATGATAATAATATAGGCTAATGATAAAATTGCATAAAAAATAACTCCAATAGAGAATGATCATTCTCCGTTATGAAATGGACGGAGAATGTCATTCTCCGTTATGAATTGGACGGAGAATGTCATTCTCCGTTTTAAATGGGACGGAGAATGATCATTCTCCGTTTTAAAATAGACGGAGAATGTCATTCTCCGTCATTCTCCGTGTTAAAATAGACGGAGAATGTCATTCTCCGTATTAAAATAGACGGCGAATGGTATTCTCCGTTTTGTATTAACACGGGGAATGGCATTCTCCCTTTATTTTGACCCAGAGAATGACATTCTCCGTCTCAATAAGGCGGAGAATGCTCATTCTCTAGGTCAGAATACAAGGAGAATGTCATTCTCCGTTATAAAATAGACGGAGAATGACATTCTCCGTCTCATATTAGGCGGAGAATGCTCGTTCTTTAGGTCAAAAACACAGAAAATGTCATTCTTCGTGTGTTTAAACTCGGAGAATGCCATTCTCCGTCTCAAAATAGACGGAGAATGACCATTTCTAGTTCAAATGACACAGAAAGGGCATCCTCTGTGTATTTTATAGACGGAGAATGATCATTTTCATTTGCCGCGTCAATATAAACGGAGAATGTCATTCTCCGTTTTAAATGTGACGGAGAATGATCATTCTCCCTTGTGAATTGTACAGAAATTGGTTCAAGTTTAGAATACTTACGTTGGAGACATCCTTCTTTGGTATACGATGCTCCTGTATATTTGCTTCAGCTCATCGTCTACAAGGTTCCAAAGTCTGAGCTTCGGACATTGCATCAGCATTTTCCCCTCTTTAACAAGCTTTGCTGTTTGAGGAGATTCTTCCTCAAGTTCTTCAGGAGCTGACATCTCCTTTTTATTGTCTACCTTCTCGGGGCTGGAAGGAGCTTTTTTTTTTTCCAGCAGGAGCTACTTTCTTTCTGGGACTCGAAGGATCTTTTCTTTTCCGACCAGGACCTGCCTTCGTACTTGTTGTAGCATCGGATGTTTTCTTCTTTTGCAATATAGTAAAATCATCCTCATCTGCAGCATTTGATTGTTTTTTAGTTCCAGCAGGTTCATTTGCTCTTGTGTAATGCTTTTGGGGAACTGCTTGAGTCTCCCCACTTTGCAATGCTTTAGCCATTGCTTCAAGGTTAACAATTGTATCATTCTTCTGTGTGATTTCGTCTTTCAACGATGCAACTTCCTCTAGAAGTTTGTTGTTATCATCATTGAGCTTTTCATTCTCTTTTTTGAGATCCTCTGTCATTTTCACTGATATAAAAACAAACAACAACAAGAGGTATGATGTCAATATTATATAATCTTCTTTTTAAAAACAATGAAAAATATTATTATCCGTTTACTTTAATCTGGAGAATAGTCATTCTCCGTGTCAAAATAGACGGAGAATGGCAATCTCCGCATAAAAAATAGACGGAGAATGTCATTCTCCGTGTCAATTTAGACGGAGAATGTCATTCTCCGTGTCAAAAGAGACGGAGAATGTCATTCTCCGTGTCAAAATAGACGGAGAATGGCATTCTCCGTTTCCAAATAGACGGAGAATGTCATTCTCCGTGTCAATTTAGACGGAGAATGACATTCTCCGTCTAAATTGACACGGAGAATGGCATTCTACGTGTCAAAACAGACAGAGAATGTCATTTCTATGTCAAAATACAGAAAATGTCATTCTCCGTGTTAAAATACTAGCGGAGAATGTCATTCTCCGTGTCAAAATAGGCGGAGAATGACATTCTAAGTGTGTTTTAATACGGAGAATGACATTCTCCGTCTATTTTGACACGGAGAATGACATTTTATAGGTCAAAACACACAGAAAACTTCATTCTCCGTGTACTTTGACACGGAGAATGGTCATTCTCCTTGTTATATACAGGTAATTACAGATTAAAATAGACAAAAAATATAAAATCTTACCTTTTAGAAGTAGCTCCTCAACACATTGACGAAGCTTCTCATTATCAGCAGTAAGCTCAGACTTCTGCTTTCTCAGGGAGTCTAGTTCCGACCCCTGTGCCTCCAGTTCTTCAACTCGCTCACGAAGTTTCTTATTATCATCAATAAGGAGCAATTTTTCGTTCCTTAAAGAGTCTAACTCCTTCTCCAAGCCATCAGCAACGAACCCCACAGCACGTTGTTGGGCTACATCTGCCGCTAGTTGCTGGGCTCTTTCCTGGAGTTGCTCATTCTCAGCGATAAGCTGAGATTTCTCCTGCAAGACACGCAACATATCTACATTGTCAGCTGTAGAGGGTGCTGGTGCTTGAGCTTCAGCTTGTGGTTCTTCTTCATCAACAGAATTATCTCCACCTTCTATACATTGCTGCTCTGCTGGGACTTCTTCAAGTTCATCAACATTCAATGCAACAAGATCCTTGAATATCAAATCCGAATCCATTTGAGCACCTTGATATTCATTTTTTAGGAATATCGAGATTCTATTCCCATCCCATGTATCGAATCTCGGAGATGCGACTGTTGGTTTGCACTTCCTCTCTATCAGTCGACTGTGCTCTGCAAACCAATACAAGAAGTATATCGTACAACCTTCAATCTTCTTGTACGATATCAACATCACCATCTTTAGATTTTGTGACAGCCCTCTTTATGCTGTCCATGACGTACCCCAGTATAATCCGAGGCCAACAGATGCTTTTTATAACATCTGTGCTCTCCACCAGAGCGAAGAACTTGTATGGCAAGTTCGACCCCCCCATTCTAGTGAAGAATGCTGTTTGGCACAAGTTGAATACTATTAACTTGGCCAATTCATCAGGACTTGCATTTTCGCCCCACAGCAGCTCTAATATCCTTTTTCTAACTTCTGCGTTTGAGACTTCAGCATTTTTGCCCTTGAAATTTTTCAGCAATCTTGTGAAGTGTTTTGTACACATGCTGAATGAGTCTGCTGGTGGGGGGGTCTTCTGCTTTTCAGTGATGATCTTCAAATACTTCTCATCAACTTCAGTGTCATCATTCATTGGCAGACCGAAAATGGTTGCCATCTCATCAGCAGTTGGTGCTACCTTGACACTGCTGCTCAATTGGAAATATCCAATTCCATCTTCTTCCAAATAAGTTCCCATCAAGTTCTCCAGACCTTGGGTGACTTTAGATAGTTCTGATTTTTTCACCTTAGTTCTGTAGAATACATCTACGAAGTTGTAGAATCCTACATTCTTCAAGCTTTCAACAACTGCTTCAGGCAAATGGCGAAACTTTTCCTTCACCTCATCCATAAGAGAGAGTATTGGGGTGAATGTTGCACGGAAAAGTCTTTCTTCTTTGTTCCTGACAGTTTTTTTTTCCTAAAAACAACAACAATTAGGTTTACGTCAACATTCTTCTTTATTATAACAAGGAGAAAGCCATTCTCCGTCTAATATTAGACGGAGAATGAGCATTCTCCGTTTTGTATTCACACGGAGAATGCCATTCTCCGTGTCAAAATAGACGGAGAATATCATTCTCCGTCTATTTTGACACGGAGAATGGCATTCTCCGTTTTGTATTAACATGAGAAATGACATTCTCCGCGTGTTTTAAAACGGAGAATGCCATTCTCCGCGTTAGCAAGACGGAGAATGCTCATTCTCCGCTTCAGAAAGACGGAGAATGCTCATTCTGTAGGTCAAAATACAAGGAGAATGGCATTCTCCCTTTATTTTGTACCGGAGAATGAGCATTCTCCGTCTCAGTAAGGCGGAGAATGGCATTCTCCGTCTCATATTAGACGGAGAATGCTCGTTCTTTAGATCAAAATAAAGGGAGAATGCCATTCTCCGTATCAAAATAGACAGAGAATATCATTCTCCGTCTATTTTGACACGGAGAATGGCATTCTCCGTTTTGTATTAACACGGAAAATGGCATTCTCCGCGTGTTTTAAAACGAAGAATGCCATTCTCCGCGTTAGCAAGACGGAGAATGCTCATTCTCCGCTTCAGAAAGACGGAGAATGCTCATTCTGTAGGTCAAAATACAAGGAGAATGGCATTCTCCCTTTATTTTGTCCCAGAGAATGAGCATTCTCCGTCTCAGTAAGGCGGAGAATGCTCGTTCTTTAGATCAAAATAAAGGGAGAATGCCATTCTCCATATCAAAATAGACGGAGAATGTGATTCTCCGTTTTAAAATAGACGGAGAATCTCATTCTCCGTTTTGTATTAACACGGAGAATGGCATTCTCCCTTTATTTTGACAAAGAGAATGACATTCTCCGTCTCAATAAGGCGGAGAATGCTTATTCTTTAGGTCCAAATACAAGGAGAATGCCATTCTCCGCGTGTTTTAATACGGAGAATGCCATTCTCCGTCTCATATTAGGCGGAGAATGCTCGTTCTTTAGATCAAAATAAAGGGAGAATGCCATTCTCCGTGTTAATACAAAACGGAGAATGACATTCTCCGTATTAAAATAGACGGCGAATGGCATTCTCCGTTTTGTATTAACACGGGGAATGGCATTCTTCCTTTATTTTGACCCAGATAATGACATTCTCTGTCTCAATAAGGCGGAGAATGCTCATTCTTTAGGTCAAAATACAAGGAGAATGCCATTCTCCGTGTCGAAATAGACGGAGAATGCCATTCTCCGTCTATTTTTAGACGGAGAATGGCATTCTCCGTGTCAGTAAGACGGAGAATGTTCATTTCTCTAGGTTAATGCAAGAAGAAAGGTCATTCTCCGTCTATTTTATAACAGAGAATGACATTCTCCGCCTCATATTAGGCGGAGAATGCTCGTTCTTTATGTCAAAAACACAGAAAATGTCATTCTCCGTGTGTTTAAACACGGAGAATGCCATTCTCCGTCTCAAAATAGACGGAGAATGGCCATTTCTAGTTCAAATGACACAGAAAGGGCATCCTCCGTGTATTTTATAGACGGAGAATGATCATTTTCATTTGCCGCGTCAATATAAACGGAGAATGAACAGGTCTCAAAGTTTTACCTTTTTTCTTCCCTTCTTCTTGATCTTCTTCTTCCTCCCCTGCTACTTCTTGTTCTTGTTCTTCTACTGCTTCTTGCACTTCTTTTTCTTTTGGAGCATTTCGTCTACGAGCAACCTTCTTAACTTTCATCCCTCCTTTCGTTTGCTTTTCAACAACTACTTCTTCTCCTTCTTCTCTAACTTGGTCTACATCCATTGCTGATGATTGTGACATTGTGATGGAGATTCGCTGGCGATTTCTTGTAAGAAATTTCTAAGATTTTTGGAGGAGATGACCTAAAATCGCAAGCGAACAGAGTATGGAAGAGGAGGGAGCGATAGAAACACTTTTTTGAAGAGTCTCTTGGTTTTGTATCTTCTGGAATCGAACCGTTTTTCTGAAGAGTTGCTGGGTTTGTTGATATTCTTAATAAATTAGAAGGGCAAAAGGGTCATGCCGTGCCCTTTTATATATTTTTAAGTTAATGCTGGGCACGCGATGAAAGTTTATTTTGGGGTGGGTTTTTCATAAAACTTTTTAAATTTTTGGGCATTTCATAAATTTTCCCATGTATTTTTGGGTGGCTTTATAAACATTCCAAATCGGTAGATTTTGAGCGGCTCTATTTTTTTATTTTATTTATATCCTTACAAAAATATATATAATTATAACTACTGATATCCTTCCCTATTTAATTTAGGAAAAATTTGAGTGGCACCCCACATTTTTTACGCTTATTTAATGTGCACCCCACATTTTTTACGCTTATTTAATGTGCACCCCACAAGTTTACATGAATGTATGACACCTTCCACTTTTGACGGTTTCCGTCCAAAACGAACTTTTTGGACGAAAATACCCCTATCTGTTGTCCTCTTCTCCGTGTCAACTATACGGCTCCCCCGCCGTGCTTGCCCCCTCTCCACGGCGTCGCCGCACCCCCCCCTCCCTGACCTCGCCGCACCCCCCGACCATCACCACCACCACCACCATCATCACCATCATCATCATCACCACCGCCATCAACTATCATCATCACCACCAACACCCTCTTCCCCTGACCGACGGAAATTCCTATAACTACAACGGTCGAGCCATCCTGCCGGCGGCTCTCAAGGCGATTCTCCGGCTCCCCAAATTGTCCGCCGCCGCCGTCGGTTGCCAAGCCAGATCGGAGGAGGACGTGGACTCCGGTCGCCTGTCGGGCACGGTCTTCGTCTCGAAATGAGGCGGCCTCGAGACGCTCCACGTGGCCCTCCGCCGCTTCGACGGCGAGGTCCAGGTGTTCAGCTGCGCCGATCTGTTCCCGACCGAGACGTCGGCGTTCAGGGGTGTCCGAATGGAAGACAGCGGCTGCTTCGCGCCGATCTCACCCCATCAAGTAATCAAATTTAATTCCTTCCTCAGTAACTATTAATTCTCATTCACAATCTTCTTTATTTCTAGAAATTACTCAGTGGAATAGGCTTACCATGTGGCTTAATAGGAGGACACCCTCCCGCAGCAACATTGGGGGCTAGGGGCGGAGGGGGGGGGGGCGGAGTAGGAGGGGGGGAGGGTGTCGGTGGTGGTGATGATGGCATGGTGGTGGTGGTGGTGATGATGAAGATGGTGATGATGGTGGTGATGGTGGTGGTGGTGGTGATGGCCGGGGGGGGTACGGAGAGGTCAGGGAGGGTGGGGGGTGCGGCGACGCCGTGGAGGGGGGCCGAGCACGGCGGAGGGCAGCCACGTGTGACGGGGAGGGGGCACACACAAAAGAAGACGAGGGCATTTTCGTCCAAAAAAATTGGTCAACGGGGTTGACCGTTCGTTTTGGACGGAAACCGTCAAAAGTAGGGGGTGTCATACATTCATGTAAACTTGTGGGGTGCACCTTAAATAAGCGTAAAAAAAGTGGAGTGCCACTCAAATTTTTCCTTTAATTTATTCGTGTAAAAAAATTTCAGAACAGCTCGTTAGTGAATTACCAAACATGAATTGTACTGGTTTAAAAGTCGCTACTTAAAAACCATCTAAAATCGGACCCCTCATAACCGCTCATAACCGGTACTCTAAAAATACCTCATAACCGCTACCCCTACAATTGCCAAGCAGACCCTTAAAGGAGGTTTGCAAAATTAAAGGAGGCTTTAAAGGAGTTTGGGAAAGAGGCTTTAAAGGAGTTAGGCCTCGTTTGGTTCACGGATTTAAGGAACCAAAAAAGAAAAATTATTCTTTTTTTTTTTGGTAGCCACAAACTTGGGAATCAATTTTGGTGGGAATATAGTTCCATTCAGGACCTATGGAATTAATTTTTCCTCCTCCTTTCCCAACATTTATTACAAAAGTTACGACAAAAGTAACCATGTGTCATTGCTTATTTTACCATTAATGTTATTTTTTATAATATTATTTTTATTTTAAAAGGTAAGAATATTATTGGAACATTGTTATATTTTGCTTTCCTTTCCTAGGTAGTTTCCTTGTTTTACCAAACAACGGAAATAAAATATGACAGGAATCCTACTTTTCCATTCCTATGAAAAAGATAAGGGAATTCATTTCCTTTCCGTGAACCAAACGAGTCCTTAGGGTTTGGAAAAGACTTATGAATAAATGGAACCGACAGGAGGCGGCGGCCGGAAGGAACTTTATTCGAGGTTCTTGAATATTTATTCGAGGTTAAGCACCCAAAATTGTACAGCATCAGTTTGGATGTATTTTTATTACAGAAAATTTATTGTTCCGATAGTAAATTATATAAAATTGTGCAAAACGATAGAAGTCTGAAAATTTTTAGGAAATAATACAATCCGACAAACCGAGTGTCAGAAATTGGACAATCCATGTGTCGGAAATTGAGATGGACGTTGGTGTTGGGTTGGGTTGGTTCAATGGGGGTGGTGGGTGAGTTGATAATTAGTTTTATTTTTCTTTTGAGTTGGCTCGATTTTTTTTTTTGGTTTTAGGTTTTAGTTGAATGTGATGTTGGTTTTATATTTGAGTTGGTTTGGTTTTTTTCTATTTGGTTTATTTTTGGTTTGTCAGATTGAGGTTTTAACCAGGTGTAAGATTCTCCAACATTACAATTCCAACGTTCCAATTCTAACGTTACAATTACAACGGCTATATTAAACCACAATGATGTGTATAAGTATCTAACCAAGCAACGTCTTTTCTAAAAAAATTCATTTCCTTCAAAATCTCTCTCATTCAGTAAGAAGCTCTCTAGTTCGTTGAAAGCTGCAGCTCCTCTCGTCCTACCTCCATTTGGAAGTTTATCTTGTTGTCAGCATGGATCAAAATCTAACAATACTATGCTCGCTTGGAGGTGTACTAAATGGGTTAGCGTATGAAGGAGGTTTAACCCAAGTTCTTATAGTTGATCGAAATATTTCGTTTCTTAGTTTACATAATCTAATTATTGATCAATATTCTATCGATTACGAATTTATATTAGTACATATTTTCGTATCTAATTGTATAAATGTAGATAGTGAAGAAGCATGGAAATTTATTCTTCAAGTGAATGCACAATCACCGTATATTAATATCTATGTCACTCCGCCACCATCAAGAAATAATAATGTAAGTAATATACCTGCTTGTATTGTAACTTTTAACATTGGTCCTACTTCTTCTCATCAAGTTATTCCATTTACTGAAGAAGAACATATAGTAGATGATGGTAATAACGATGATAAAAACAGTGATGATCTAATTGAAAATTTAGATGATGAATTTGATGATTCTGTTGATAGCCTTAGCACTCCTGAATTATTTATTGGAAAACAATTTGAGAATCGATCTAAATTTAGAAGTTTTATTAGTGATATAGCAATTAGACGTAATTTTACTTATTCAGCTACTTTATATAATGCTACTGGGATTATATATAAATGTAATAGTTCAAATTGTCATTGGAGGGTATACGCTAAAGCTATAGGTGGAGGCGAAAGATTTTCTATTGCTACGCTAGAAAATATACATTCTTGTTTAGGTGGACTTACAACTGGTTGTCATCCATTTGCTACCACTGTATGGGTTAAAAATTAGATTATTGATAAAATTCGAGATAATCAGTCGTATAGTCCATCTCATGTTGTAAAAGATATTTAGGGAACATCGAATACATATTAAATACTGTAAGGCTTGGAAAGCTAGAGAACTTGCTCTATCCGAAATAAATGGTAGTTATATTGATGCATATAGTAGTCTCGAACAGTATGGTCTTAGAATTATTGAGACAAATCCAGGGTAGCCAATGTTTTATGAAGATTACAGAAAATAATAGGTTTGAAAGAATTTTTATTTATTTCAAGGCATGCATTGATGGATTTCTAAGGGGATGTTTACCTGTGATTAGTATTGATACTACTTTTCTTTCCTCTAAATATAGAGGGATTTTATTTATTTCTTGTGCTCATGATCCTAACTATCAACTATATCCAATTGCATATGATGTTGCTGAGAGTGAAAACACTAATTCTTGGACTTGGTTTTTAAACGGTTTAAGAATATCTTTTGAAAGATTTTTTGATGCCTGGAATACAATTTCTTTTATATCGGATAAACAAAAAGGATTGATAAATGCCATGCGTGCAATTTTTTCGGAATTGTCTCATTTTTTTTGTATTCAACATTTTTTAAAAAAATTGAAATCGGTATGTAGATCAAAGCATTTTCAACGTAGCTTGGATTATCTTGCAAGATGTTATAATGAAACAGATGCAAATAATTGCTTGGAGATAATTAAAGCTGAAAATGTAGATGTTTACAATTGGCTCGTTGGAGTAAATGATGAAAATCGTGTTTTCTCACATTGGATTACAGCGTATTCTCCTTGTCCAAGACTAGATATTAACACGTCAAATCTTGTTGAATGTTTCAATAACTGGATTAAAAATCTTCGTGATAAACTAATAACAACACTACTTGATGGTATTCGAGCCAAGATTATAACACTTCAGGACAAGAACAGACAACAAGCTGAAAATATTAAAACAAATTTTTGTCCGAAGATGTTAAAAACGATGGCTCGAATCACAAAAGAAAACCATCAACTGGAAATGTTACGTATAGTGGGTCATTTGTTCGAGATATTAGATCATAAAACCAATAGAACATTTGTTATTCGTTTAAATGAAAACTATTGTTTATTGTAAGCCCCCTGAATTTCCCGAATTATTTTTCGAATTTTCTAATGAATTATTTTCAATAATTCATTTCTATATAATTAATTTCGATTTGATTAATTTTGATTTAATGCTCTTTACCGTGACTTGGAATTTTAGAGCATCAGGGACGCCAGTCTCTGGAAACTTCCTTCTTGAAGTTTGTAGTAGACGAGATTATCTTCATATTGATATTTCGTGTCCCACTCGAACTTGTTCCATTGTGCTCCATTTGATTCGCACAACTTCGGGTCAATTTAGACCAATTTATCGTCTGCCGTAATTTGTGATTTAATTTCCAACTTAATTTTCGGGCCCGACATCGGTCCAATCCAGTCGACCCAATATATTCCCCTGGCCTGTTTTGAGCCTACTATGCACGTGCCACTTGCGCGCTATCAAATTGATCTCTCTTGTGCCCCCAATTCATCCATGAATTAATTGATTTAATTTATTATTTTTAATTAAATCTTGGTCCCGAACTTGTCCAAACTTGGCCCAACGCCCAACCCAGTTTAGTGTGGGCCCTGTCATGACTGCCCGTACACCCCACTGATATTTTCCCATTTTTCTCCTACTAAAAAAATATCTCTATATATATAAATATCTCCTTTTCTTTCTCTTATATATATATATATATATATATATATATATATATATATATATATATATATATATATATATATATATATATATATATATAAAATATATATATATATATACATATATATATATATATATATATATATATATATATATAGGGAAAACGGGATATGAGCCATAGGCTCATACTCTTATATGAGCCATCCCACGTGGCTTTCATGTGGACCAATAAAAATAGAGTGACTTGGAAGAGAAAATTTAAATAGATGAAAATAAAAGATCTTATAAAAGATTTGATAAATAATAACTTACCATATGTTTGCTTAGCAACTTACCAAATAAATTTGCCTAAGAATTTAAATAGGAATAATGCCATTTGTCCCTCCAAATTAAAATTAAAATTAACAATAATATTAAAATTAAAATTAATTTTAATATTAATATTAACATTAAAATTAATATTAATATTAACATTAATATTAACATTAAAATTAATATATACAATAATATGAACATTAATATTAATATTATTATTATTATTATTATTATTATTATTATTATTAATATTGACATTAACATTAACATTAATATTAACATTAAAATTAATATTAATATTAACATTAAAATTAATATTAACATTATTATTAACATTAATATTAACATTAAAATTAATATTAACAATAATATTAACATTAATATTAACATTAACGTTAATATTAATATTAAAATTAATATTAATATTAATATTAACATTAACATTAATATTAATATTATGAAATCTTTTATTTCTATCTATTTAATTTCTAGGTAAACATATTTGGTAAGTTCCTAGGCAAAGATATGATAAGTTATTATTTATCAAATCTTTTGTGAGATCTTTTATTTCTACCTATTTTTTTTTCAAGTTACTATATTTTTATTGGTCCACATAGAAGCCATGTGGAATGGCTCATATAAGAGTATGAGTCTATGGCTCATATCCCGTTTTCCCATATATATATATATATATATATATATATATATATATATATATATATATATATATATATATATATATATATATATATATATATATATATATATATATATATATGTATTATAATATAACTCTCTCACTCTCTTTCCTATAACAAACAAACACACACAACCCCAACCCCTCGACCTCACAGCCACCTCACCCCCTTGGCCGACCTCCTTTTCCCTCTCCCCTCTCTTTCTCTCTCTACCTATCACTATCTCTCTCTCTTTCTAAATATCATATATATTTATATATAATAACTCTCTCTCTACTCTTACACTTCACCTCTCCCATCACCTCACCTCACTCTCTCTCCTCTACCCCCACTCTCAGCCGACAGGAGCCCCCCTTCCTTTCATTCTTCATGTTAATTTTCCGCCTCTCCTTCTCCTTCTTCATGTTCTCTTCTTCTTCACTTCTAGCACCACCACCACCATCTAATACTAACACCACCACCATCATAGCACCATCACCATCACCATTTATCACAACCACCACCACCCTCATAGCCGCGGCCACCCCCGCCGTGCCTCCGCCGTCGTCGGGCTGCGCCGCTCGCCGCCGCCGCGCCCCGCGCGGCCAGCAACAGCGAGCAGCAGCTGCGCGCAAGCGCAGCAACGCAGCAGCAGCAGCAGTGGCGCGCGCGGCAGCAGCCACTGCCGGCCGGCCGCGCCGCCGGCGAGCCCTCCCATGGCCGCGCGACCCCGGGCGCACCTCCCTGGACGGCCACCGTCCTCCGGGACGCGCCGTCGAGGCGATTCGTGCATTTTCACGAAATTCCGTCGACGCGCGCGCGCGAAGTCCAGAATTGGCGTCTCGTCGCAGCAACTTCGTGTGCATTTTTCGGGGAATCCGACCATTGGATCGGCAATCCGTTTCTTCCATCGCAATCTCGGTATATACCCCTTCGCCTCTATCAAATTTCATCCGTTAATTTCGTCGTTTGATACATCAAAACCGGCCACCAAGTTGACGTTTTAATTTGTATTATTTTTGGACAGTTTTGCAACGCCAACTTCGCGGGTTCGTATCTTCGTCGTCGTAGCTCCGTTTTACGCGCTACCTGTTCTGGTGCACAGCTGGTATAACCCTCTTCCTGCCCCCTTTAGATTTCTTTTCAGTTTGAGCTTGTTAGGTCGGTCGAATTCGACGCCAAAGTTGGCCGTTCGAATTCTTAGTGTGCACTTGTAAAATTCCATTTTTGAACCCGGGACTCCGGATTCAATTTCTGACACCACCAGTAGACTCGTGGCGTCGTTCTGACATGTTTTCATATAAAGTTTGCTTGATTTGGAGAACGTGGGCCCTGACACGTATTTCGGTGCAAAGCGGATCCCACTTTCTGAGTCAACGGGACTTTTTGACGCCGGCTCATCGGAATCCAATTTCGGACATACCGTTGAGTTCGTATCGTCATTCTGGACTCGTTGACATATAATTTGCTAGGTTTTAGTGGACATTTGCTCCGGCACGCATTTCCGTGCAAACCGGATACCAAGTGTCCGCGTCAATGTATCATTTTGAGATCGGCACATCGGAATTCCATTTCGGACATACCGTTGGGTTCGTATCATCATTCTGGATTTGTGGACATATAATTTACTAGGTTTTGTAGACTTCTATCCTGACACGTTTTTCGGTATAAGGTGTGTCCAACGGCGGACATCATTTTGGCCCGAAATTACCATTTTTGCTCCTGTCTCCAAATTGGACTTTTGGACAGGCTATCCTAACTGATTTGACCATTCTGGATACGTTGGTGATATTTATTTTATCATCCGACAACATCTGTAGGTTTTTACCCTATTATTATAATCCTTCTCTTTTGTGGTATTTTAAGATCTATCGATTTCAGTGATTTCCCAATCACTGAAATTGAATTTGTTGACCCTGTAGATGTTTATAGAGACTATCCTTGACCCTGTTTGACCATGGTTGACTGCTTTGACTGAACGTCGAAGTAGAGTCAACATTTGACCTAGGTTAGACTAGTTTTGACCTAGAGTTGACCATAGTTGACCATTTGACCAAAAGTCAACTGTAAGTCAACCATTGACCCAGTTTGACCTAGTTTGACTTGGTTTGACTTATTGTGGCCTAGTTTGACTTAGTGGACTGAGTCTGACCTAGATCGAGTAGCTTATACTATAGAATCAAGCCTAACACTGTTGAACCCTAATTAGCTTATATATATCTTATCTTTAGGTCTGTGGCATCACTCTGAGCATCGATCCCATTTGACAGCTCAGGACCGCAGGCGAGTACATTCACTGATAGTTTTCATTGTCTTGATATCTGCTATATCCGATTCAGTCGTAGTGTCTTACTTGATTCCCAGTCACGATAGTTCACGGACTAGTATATGTTGGATCATGACATGAGATGTTGTTCCTGGATTTTCTTGGTATATATGTACATTTTCTGCCTTGTTCCATGTACTTGTATAGACACCGATTCCTGAGAGGGAGTAGCTATCCTCTTAGGGAATCCCGTGTCATGACGTGTCATATTCAGGTCCATTATACTATTCGGGGATGGGGAATTATTAGGGGTTATGTGATCCAAGCCACCCTGTCACTATTCATGTGCTCGCGCCACTCTTCCCTCACGAAGGGTGTAGCGAGATCCTCTTGCCTTGTGCTCGTTATCCAGGTTGGCCGGCATGACTTTCCGTTGAGGTCACCGCGGATTGCCGGGCCAAGTAGATAGCCCGTCCTGTCACTTATCCCAAGCCGATCACATATCGCTCTAATAATTCAAATCACATTTTATATTTACTTTATCTTATCGTATATCCTGCTCTGTTCTACATTCAGTATTTTCTCACCATACCATGATATACAGTTACTCACATGCTCTACTTGCCTTTACATTGTACCTTGATTGGAGACTAAGTTCTGCTCGGGAGAAGAGTTACAACCCCGGTCCTTGTTTGGTTTAAGGGTTGTAACTCAGCTTCCGAACGGTTCCCAAGTTTTCATATATCTTTGTCTTGTAGTTCATTATACTGTCTCTTATAGAATTTGTCAATTCACATGGAACTGCTGTTAGTGTTTGTACTTGCTCATTTTCCTGACAGGATACCGTTGATAATATTTTAGGAGTTGTTATACCATTAGTGGACTTCATGATGTTGCTAGCTGAGGTGGATCTCACTATTATTCTATGTGAGTTGCCTGGTAGTTATCCTTAGTTCGTCTTGTTTTTCCTTTTTTATTTTCCTGTCTTATGTTTCCTTCTAGTAGTTTCTAGTTGTTCTTGTGCTTTAGTTATCTTTCTTGTCTTATCATCCCTAGCTGTTGTGATGTGACTAGAGTATATTTGTAGTTATAGGCCTTCTAGACGTAGTGTATATTTATTGGGTACTAAACAGCGTTCTACCGCCGATACTGCGGCGTAGGCTGGGCGTCGTCTACGTATTCGTACCCGTATATCCGGGTGCGGGTCGTGACATTTATGTTTAAAGTGGTATCATATTTTTCTTCCATGTGTACATGCATGTTATGCTTGTAATTGTTGCAATATTAGGATTGAGCATTATTATCCAGCTATGTTTTCAAAGGAAGCATTAAGACGTGTCTATGAACCGCACTTGGAGCCAATTCCAGTCCCTTACAACATTCAAAGTGCATTAGTTAGAGGCGACATTGGAGTACCAGATGTACGACGTAAAGCCGGAAGACCAAAGAAGAACCGTATTATGGCGAAGGATCAATCTTCAAGAGATCTCCGATGCAGTAATTACAATGGTTTAGGACACAATAGAAGGAGTTGTACAAATCAACCAGGAGAATGAATAGGAAACATCATGTGAAGTAACTGTAATAGTTTGTCAAAGAAAGGTGACTTTTATGTAAATGAAAACAAAACATCATACAAGTACAAAATTTACATCTATCTTCCTTGTTTGTCTAATTCCCAATAGTCTGGACGATCAACTTCTCTAAGATTGAGTCAGGCTCTCCTCCGCACCGTATTCTCCTGGGATGCATCACCACCTTCGTCTTGCGTGGGTGCTGGTGCTGATGGAGTCGTTAGTATATGTGTATAATAATTTTCATCCAAACCATAGCTTTGACTCCATTACAATCATTGCCGCGCAGGTTACAACATGACTCGACTTACAAAATGAACGCTGATGAGATAGTCGTTCCATACATTACATCCCTTTTTACAAGAAAAAATAGTTACACTTTCCAACTGCGATCGAGGGAAGCCGAGTCGCCATTTGTCTTCTTTGTACTGAGTGCGGAGTCGCCAAAAGGATTTCAGAACACAAGCCTTCACGCGCGGACGAGGCTTCAAAAGGGTTCACGCCGCCTTGAGTTTTAAGTGGCACGCCCTTCGTGGTTCGGGGTACATGCGTGGAGAGCGAGGATCAGTACATTACACTTTGTACTGGTGCGTGTCTATTTAAGTTCCACGCTATCATTTGATTGAAGATTTTATATGACTTAGTTTCATGAATGTTTCTAACCATCCTAATAAATTTCAATAAGCATATGACAAGCATAATATAAAATATGTTGGAACTTACCCACGACGGACCGTGCCGTGCCTTATAAAACTTACCATGTTCTTCCCTGTCAATTGTTATCATTTTTATACCAAGTGCAATATTTCGTGTGGTTGGTCACTGGCTCCCAGTGCCATCGTGGACTCCTCTAGCTTTTGTTAGACGGGGTCCTTTCAGCGCGAGTAGCGAGCCCCGCTGCAAGTCCTCGCCTAACCTGTGTCCAACACAGCTAATTACTTGTTTCCTTTTTCGGTCGCAACGGTCCCGTGGCTTCGAGTTGCCGTACGGAGAAACGCTAACCTTGTCGACAAGTTGTCCGTGACCGTGCAAAGACTTGTTTTTAGTTATTAAGACAGCCTACCTTTTCTTTGAAAACTTGCTCATTCATTCATGTTCGTGCCCTTACATTTATCCTTTCATTCGCAACAACATTATTGATTGACCTAAGAAGGGGTCGAGAAGGGAAAGGTCAGCCACTCACCTTGAGTTTACTTCATGCAAGAGAACTTGTTGGTCGCGCTAGACGTCGCCTACACGATTACCTGAAATCGCACAAGCAACCGATTAGAACACTGTATTATTCAAGAAGTTCGATAGGAAATACGAGTTCGAAATGCAAGCCATGAAAACCATCGAAAACATTCACGAAAACGCATTCAGAAAACAAAGCCAAAACCAACGCAAGCGGCGTAAAAAGCAGAGCAACGGGAGGTCTCTTCCGACTCAGTTGCAGAGTCAATCCTTGAGGCACAACTCGCTGAATATGGGACTTGGTTCCGAAGAAGCCATTCCATAACGGGGAATGGATCTTAATTCAACCGTTCCCGTTCGATCGACTCGATCGATCCCGACCTATCGGTCCCGATCGAATCGATAGCGACAGTGTTCCTTTCTCGCGCACCCCGTGGACGAAAAACGGAGCACGATGTAGGGACGGGGCACTACAATAACTGATTCCAATTGCAGCTTGGATTTCAAAGTTCTATCTCAAAGGCAGCTCATTGTTCAAGTGCTGATGAAAGTTATGCCAAAAATATGGAAAACAAAGGTCAGTTTTAAAGTATCAGAATACTATAACGGATCGTTCGCAGCAAAGTTTGAATCAAATGAAGATGTGGAATTCGTTCTTTCCAATGGTCCATGGAAGCTGAAGGACAATCTTATTGTGGTTAAACGTTGTATGGCAAATAAGACTCCAGATCAATACTTATTCAACATGGCAGAGTTCTGGATCCAGTTTTATGGATTACCTATTAATCTTTTATCAGTAGATTGCATCACTTTGCTAGCTTCAAACATTGGCAAGGTACGTCCGATAACCCAAGCAAACGTCGACACTTGGTCTATTTTTGCTAGGGCTAAGGTATCTATTGATGTGGCGAAGCCCCTTGTGCGCGAAGTGGGATGTGCGTTGGGAGATTCCTTTATTATTTCAAAATTGAAATATGATCGGATAGCTTCCTTTTGTCTTTTCTGTGGTGCTATGGGTCACAATGTTACTTCTTGCATTCTCAGGGAGACCTATAAAACCTCTATCAAAGATAGTTTAGAGTTACTGGATTTACGATTGGATGATTCTTTCATGGTTAATTATTCAAATAGATTTATAGGATCTAAAGGCAATGACACAGTTGAAGATTAGTTGAATATCTTAAATGAGAACACTCAGGATCATGTCCATCAAGCTGGTACAACCATTGTATCGTTTGCCACACCTACAGGGTAAACTGCTAACTTGTCGGTTCTAATGGAAGAAGATGATAGGCAAGTAGCATCATCAACCAGTGCCCAGGTACAACCAACTGCCACTCTAACTAATCCTAGTCCTACATCCCCTATCCCATTGCCTGATACCGGTATTTCAAAGACTACCACTACTACCTCTGATACAGGCCCTATCCTAACCTCCACATCCCGCATAACTTGCATCCATGTTCCCCACTACTCCCAGACCACTCCCATAGTAGATGGCAAGGATCAGGCCAGGACTTCAGAAAAATGAGCCCAAACACTTGTATCCAAGATTCCAAGCCCACCTGTCATCCTTAAAACCAATAAGTCTATCCCAGACCCCATCAAGGCAATAAAAATCCATAATGAAAATAATTAATGTAGTTTCTGTTGCAGATACACCCTACTCCCTGAGTAATCTGATAATGTAATCTAACATTTCTTATACAATGTTCATCACATACAATATTCAACTGAAAACAGAACGTGAAGTTAAAGTAGTTCGCATTCAAGTGAAAGGATGACAAGAAGATATGTGAGCCTAAGAGTATAGTTGAGATATCCCCATAATCTTCTAATATATCCCCAAGGACATAATGAAGATTGAAATAACAACAATTTTTTTCCTAATGAAAATAACAACAAACTGTTGACACCGAACATAAGAAACAACAAGTATTAACAACAAATACTGATTAAAAAAAAGTTTTATAACTAAAAGGTATAAGAGGTTTGAACAAGATGACTTGTAAAATGAACTTGGGCAAGAAATATTAGGAAAATTTGAAGATGAATGTACCTTTTGAAGGAACCTAGATCTACAGCAAGCAGACCTTTGAGAGTTCCTTCTTCGTGAAAAAGGAAACCATGGCCTAGGACATACATCTCAAATTGTTCAAATATCTAAGTTATGTAAAGACGAGAGCCCTATACAGTCACAAATCCCAATCTCCACAACCAGGAAACTAGGATTTCTGAGGAACAAGTTATTGGTGCAACATGTTAAAAATCATATATGTATCATTATGAAATTTGTAAAAGCGGTCAACTTCCAAGTCGAAGCCCAACGTTAAATGTAGGAAAAAGGTCAAACTATGATGCAATAACTCGACCATCATATGATAAAAAGAACAATAATGAGAAGTTAGAACTAACCAGTAACAATGAACTTCATAAATTTTCTTTTACATAGAAAAAAACTTGAACTTAACACTCTTTCACCATTTTGTCAATAAGGCTATCCAATCTAAAGACTTGAACTACTATAAAAATTCTTTGTCAGAAATCCAATCCAGGTTAACCTACTCTTCTCTTCTATTCCAGAGACCATCTCAAATTTTACCCACTTATCTTAAAATTCTTCATTGCAGGTCTTTTCTCTGTTCAAGCAAAACTTCCATAAACTATGCTTTCAGGTTGTGCTTCAAATTCTCCCTAAATTTCTCATATTAGTGCTTGCAATATGACTTCACAAGAAAATCTTTGTTCCTTACAATCTAAACCTTGCAATCTAGGCTAACATCACATAAAAAAACAAAAAATATTACCGCTACTTTTTTTTGTTACAATGTTAAAGCATACCAATAACCAAGGAAGAGTGAAGAAACTACAAAAAAAACTAGGGCATACCAAAATATGGGTAGTGCTCACTGTGTTCACATAGTGTCAGTTCATATTAATGCAATACATCTAATAGGCTCTCCCCATAGACCTCACTTAAAGATGATAGTCTACTCTATTTCTTTTCTGTAGGGTGATAGAATCAACTCAAAAACTAATGGAGGTTCATTCCAAGTCAATTCTGATACTGAAGCAATTCCCATATCTAATTACACACTGAAAGGTTTGATAAGCTTCTTTTGGTTCAGCTCATTTGAACACTTCTCAAAAGTCTTCACTTCAACTTTCTGATTGAAAATCATCTACAGGAATAGTTGTCAATTGCAACATAGATGACCATCCTCTATCCAACATGATCATTAATCTTAATCCAAATTAGGATATATTGCACATATAACAATATGGTATGATATGATACTGGCACAGCGGCACGTAGAAGTCATGTACCTTGCATGTCTTAAGTGTATTTTAGAGTGTCCATGCCATGCCTGAAATGTATACTGCACTGACAAAATATGCCACTATTGGAGTATGCATACTTTCTAGAAATTAGAAAATAGAAATCAAGGTTGACCAAGGGGATGATCATGTATATATGCAACAGGGCATCATTTTAATCACGTATGTATGCAACAGTGCATCCATTTTAATCACTTGAAAGTTCATGATAGATGTTTGAATTTGAATCGATTGTAGTGATATTGCTTTACTCAGTCTCTTGGTATTGATACAAAGTCATATTAGAAACACCTCTTACTGAACCCTACAAACATGGTGCATCCAAACAGATTCAGTTAGAAGTCACAAAGAAAGGCTTAAATATTTAAGTTTATGCTCGAGTGGTTAAGTAGCGTAGGAAGAAGTTGAAAATAAATAGATTCAACAAGTCCTACAAAGTCAAGGTAGTAGAAGAAAAAGGGCATTTAAAATTTTCAGGTAACATATATATATGAGTAAAACATAGAGATGGAAGATGAATATTATGAGAAAAGGAATGAACATTTCATCATCATCCGTGTTGCATGTTGCAGGCACACGGGAAAATGGTGTTGGTAACCCATATCTGTGTACGTATTCATGCAACACAGGTGACTATATGGTACCTATAAATGTTCGTATCTCATTTCCATCTTATGTATGTTCCTTATTTTGTGCGTATCCATGCAATATAGTATTCTAGGGATTTCTATGCATTGGCAAAATAGTTTATAATCAATACAATATCTCAAGAGCACATGAATATAAACATTGATCTAGTTTGGATGAACGGGTACACTCTTAGGAATAACTGTTGTGTGCTAGAAGCAAACTAATTACCGGGAAGAGGGATCCCACCCCATCTTTGCCACTTTCATTGGTAATGAAAATATGGCATACTTAATAAAAAGCATGCCAACAATTTCAGAAAAAGTTTCCCTACAGTAAACACGAGAAATCTGGTTAAGAAAGTCAGAAATAATACCTATATGTCTACAGGCATCAGTGTGTGTTTCAGAATTTGGGTTATGAGATTTGTAGGCATTAATGTGTGCATAAGTATATATGGGTATTACCTGCAGGTTTCAGTAACTGTGGAGAGTATAAAGGGGTATCTAATTGCTGATGTCTACATCTTTTACGAAAATGGACATGTGATTCAAAATGTGGGTTCATATATCTGTGTAGGAATATGCTGATAATGAAAGGCAGCAGCAGTAATATGAGGCAGCAAACTTGGACACTATATAAATCACTAGAAAAAAGGACACATGTAAAGTATGACTAAAATATGCGAGTGCTTCTACAAGTCACAAATTATACTTCTAATTTGATTTTAAAATGACAAAAATGACCAATCAATTGATTCAATTATGGTCATTGGTGACTTGAAAATCAAGTATCAACAATCAAATATGGACATATCTAATATCTTCTCTATTAGACATGAAAATCAAGTATCAACAATCAAAATGACTTCAAGCTTCCATAAAATGTTCTACATCAAAATGTTATCCAAAAAAAATCAAGATTAATGACTAAATAACTGGAATAGATCACAAAACTCAAAAGTTGCTTCCAAATATAATAGATCAAGCTAAAAATAATAGTTTAAAGCAATAAGGATAACAAGTTCCGGTATCTTGATTCCTTTGGTGGCATAGGAATAATACTTTCCTTCATCAAAATTGAACAAATTGTGCAGGTTAGGATTGTCATTCAAAATGGATTGATAGTCGGTGGGGATGCCTATCATGTCAACTTGCTTAGTTAGCCTCAAATACGAACCTAAAATAAAGGTCCTCAAATGATTTTTGTATGAAGGATATATCAATATAGCATACAATTCATAATTTCTACAAAGCAAAAGGTGCCATATATTAAAACATGATATACTAGGCTTCTCATCTATTTTCTCTTTACCAGTGTTTCTTAGCATCGATTTAGAATATGTGAAAAATGGAAGAGATAATCTATAATATAAAGCACAGTGGGTTTTTGGTCCGACCCATGTGCTTTGGTTCAACGATGATAAAAGGACTAAATTGTCCCCCTCTCTCTATAAGAGAGGAGGAGGTCCCATGTTGGGTGCGGAGCAACCGGTTGTTCCAACGGCACCCCCGCCTCCAGCTCCTCTTGCACCGTCCCTCCCTCCGCCGCCTCCACTCCATCCTCGCCCACGCCGTCGTCGTCGGCCTCTTCTGTAACCCCTTCGTCGCAAGCAGTCTCCTCCACCGTGCCGCCGATGCCGACCCTTCCTTCGCCGCCTTCCTCTTCTCCGCCATGACCAACCCCAACCCTTCTCCTTCAACACCGCCATCGCCATCTCCGCCGAGCCACCCTCTATCTACTCCCAAATGCTCCGCCGTCGCGTCCCTCCCGACTCCCACACCTTTTCTTCCTTGCTCAACACCACCAACGCCGCTGCCGCCACCAAGTCACTCCACGCAAACGCCCACCTCCTCGTATTCCGGTCCGACCCCTTCGTGCAGACCGTCCTGCTCACCGCCTATTCCTGACGCGGCTCTGCCGACCACGTCCTGTGGGTGTTCGACGGAATTTTGCACAGGGACGTCGTCTCCTAGACCGTCGCCGTCTCGGGCCTCGCCGCCCTCGGACGCCCTACGACGGCCCTGCGCGTCTTCGCCTCCATGAGGCCCCACGCCGCCCCGAACATCGCCACCGTGGTCTCTGCCGTGTCCGCCTCCGCCGGGCTCTGGTCCCTGGCGCTGGTCCGGTGCCTGCACGCCTACGTCGAGAAGGCCGGGTTCGGAGGCCACGTCTCCGTCCGGAACTCCCTGGCGCTGGTCCGGTGCCTGCACGCCTACATCGAAAAGGCCGGATTCGTGTCCGTGCCATTATGGCACGGGTTATCCACTAGTTTTAATATAAATGGAAGAGATAATTTTCCATTCCCAGATGAACTTGTCATCAATGGACGCAGCTGGAATGGGGACACATTTACAGTTGACCAAGGTGACTAGCATAAATTGTGTATAGTTGTGTATTCTACTTTTTATTTTTAAGTTAAATTTGATCCGTCATGGAGATACACTATGTTTCTTTGTATTGTGTTCTTTTTAGTACTTGATTTGGCCGTTTCGCTAACTTACTATGAACTAGCAAGTGGGGATTGAAGCTACAGTGAAAATGGAGTATCCTAATATATATATATGAAAAATCCTAATTTAGATGATTAGGAATTCTTGAAAAAAATATTGAGAAACTCCTAATTTAGGTTATAGAAATAATAGGAAAATTTTATTACTAAAATAAGGTTCCCTATTTTAGCAAATAGAAAATTCTAATATAATCCAACATTCAACATTAATTATGTACCTCTAAATATAATAAATCAAATACAGATTTTATTTAACAACACCCCCATAAATAAACACAACAACTCCACCGTCAAAGAAAATATTTTCCTTGCTCAAAAAAAAAAAAAAAAAAGAAAAAGAAAATATTTTCCTGATCCCCCACCAACTCGGATATCCTGTGGGGCCCGCGCGTCGCTAACCCAGGGATAGCAGGCGGGCCCCAGCTGTCAGCCTGCACTGTTGTTGGGTGCTCATCCCGTACTGGGTCCCCAGCCAATCTGACTCCGAGATGGACTCGGACCTGCCAGCCGACTCCAAGCCGGGCTCTCTCCAGCCTTTGGATCACGCGGGAATCTATAGATGTGGGACACGTGTCACCCTTTTCTACCCCCTCAAGCGGCAGCCTCCAGCTGCTACTGCTATATATATACTATTGGAGGAGAAAGAGACCGAAAAAAAAAAAAGACAGAGAGAGAGCAATGGAGAAATTGAGGGTCCTCTTCCTATTGGCAGTGCTCTTCTTCTTCCTCCTGGCGTGCGTCGTGGAGGTCGGCGAGGGGAAGAAGAGGGGGGTGAGCATCCCCGACGAGCTCGACGACGTGGTGGACGACGAGGAGGACGAAGCCTGGAAGGACTGGGGGAAGAAGAAGAAGACGGAGGCAGAGGAGTTCCGGCCGCCGCCGGACTTCTCGAAGATGGATCCGGCGGCGATCCAGGCCGAGATGGCGAAGCGGCAGCAGGCGGCGGGGCCCACCGTCGGCTTCGTGAAGCTCCGCCTCGGCGTTCCCCGGACCGAGGAGGAGGTTCCCATGATCGCCGTGCGATGGAGCGAGGTTCTCCGCACCGGAGCTGTCGAGGTCAACTTCATGGCCGTCGACCTCTCCACCGTCATGTTCACCATGGAGAGGGGGCAGGACGTAGAGGAGCTGAAGGAGTTCGTGCTCGGCCAAGACGAGGCGTACGAGATGAAGATCGGAGAGCAACTCTTCCGGAGGCCCGGCGATCCTCCTCTTGATCAAGTCGTTGCTGAGACGTTGCGCCGCCGAGAGAAGACCTCAACATCCCAACGATGATGAGTTCGTTTTAGGAGTCCCAATTAACCTTTTCGTTACTTCTTGAATATTTATTCGAGGTTAAAGCACCCAAAATTTGTACAGTATCAATTTGGATGTATTTTTTTTTATTATTATTATCGAGTATAAATTTAGTTTTTAAACCGTTTTAAACTTAATAGATATTTGTATGAACTTAAAGAGAGAAAGGTAGTTTTTAGTCATGATTTGTAAGATGAGGAAGTTATTTTTTATCCTTCATAATATTTATAAAAAAATTTGTACAGTATCAGTTTGGATGTATTCTTTTTTATTATGGAGTAAGTACTGATTTTTTGGCAATATTTATATTCTAGTATTTGTAAGTATTTCATGCTATTGGGAAAGAATAAACAATAATTTTTTTTTAGTATTTGAGACGAGCCCAGTTTTTTTTTTTTTTTTTTTTTTAACTTCTTTCTTGGGAAAGAGCAAAAAAAAACCCGCTAAGTATCTCTGTTTTTTTACACTAGCATATGTGCATGTCTTGTACGTATTTTAACATTTCTTAATTAGTTTAGGAAGACTCTTTAGGAAGACCAAATGGTAGTCTTTCTAATTACTAAGTTGTTCTTATTAAAATTAATGAACTATTTTTAATTAGTATAAATATGTAAGGGTATTTTCGGAATTTAAAAGTTTCAGCATCTAAGTTTTCCTATTATATAGTAGAATAGATAAAGTGACGGCTCACTTTGGCTTTTCTTCGGTCCAAATTTTTGTGAATAATAATCATTTTTGTTGTTCCAAGCTCTAGAAGCTTGTTTTAAGCCATATAGCACTTTCCGAAGTTGTGATATACTTTGTTCTCCTTTTCTTTATTTTGGATATCTTTAGTTTGTTTATTAGGATAAAATAAAATAAAAAGAATTTTATCTCTCGAGTTGGTTATCGATTGACTTATCTTATGGATAAGAACTTAGATATTTAGTTTATCTTCTTTTAATTCTTTTGTAGCTTATAAATAATTGTAATTTCATAAATTATAAATCGAAGAATTGAGAATGAGAAATATATTTGAGTTTATATGGCGCAATGTCATAGATCTCTCTATCAACGTAGTTTCTCCGCTTTCGATGTTGACGTTTTTAACGTCGCTTCTCCACTTTCGATGTTGACGTTTTTAACGTCGCTTCTCCACTTTCGACGTTGACGTCTTCAACTGTAATCATTTTATTATTTTATATTTTTATATAATTTTTGAGACAAATTTATAATTGCTGTTGTTCATTCTTCAATTAAAATTCTCGTATCCAAATTTTATCAAAATTTTAATTTTATACTAATAATTTATTTTTGAATTTTTGTCCCGAAACACTTCTTCCAATTCGCCATTGAGAAAGGCCGACTTAACATCAAGTTGATAAACTTGCAACTCCATTTGTGCTACCAAAGGAAGAACAATTCTTATTGTCTCCGTTCGAGCAACACGAGCAAATGTTTTGTTAAAATCTACTCCGGGTTGTTGGAAATATCTTTTGACCACAAGCCGAGGCTTATGCTTCTGGATTTCACCCATCTCATTATATTTGGTCTTGTATATCCATTTAAGACCAATTGCTTTTCCTTTCCTTTGGAAGATCTACCAGCTCCCAGGTTCTATTCTTTCCAATGTTTTGCAATTTCTTCATTCATTGCTTTCCTCCAAACTTCATATGATACCAAATTTATTGGAGAGAGAAGATTGATGAATATTTTAGGGCTAATTAAAGTTTAGACCCTGGAAGTTTAGGTTTTAAGTCACTAATTGGTTTCTAAAAAGACACCATAGCTAGATTAGAGCCTAACTTAAGTCATTTAATATTTCTAATAGGTTTCTAAGGTAATAGCTAACATCTAACCAATGTAGTTTCTTAGGTTTCACCAATTAAAATACTAACACAATCATCAATTTAAATATATATATAAAATAATAATAAAAAAACAATTACCGAAATACCCTTGTTCTAGAATGTGGTGGTGACATATATGGTCAGTGAGTACGTCACATGAATTTATATAACTCCGGTGAAATTACAAAAACTAATGTTGAACCCTTCATTCTGGACAAATAAATACAACATATATGGTCAGTGAGTACGTTACATGGATTTGTATAACTCAGCTGAAATTACAAAAGCTTCGTTCTAGACAGATAAAGACAACATATATGGTCAGTGAGTACGTCACATGAATTTATATAACTCAGATGAACTTACAAAAATTAATGTTGAACCCTTCGTTCCTACTAGGTTCAACACCCTCAACTAACTCAAAAAGAAAAGTCAGAGATTACAACTTCAAATCTCCCTCGCCACACTCAAAGAACCGTGTAGCGATCAATCTTTCTAAAGGAAGACAACGACTTAGACTTCTCGATCAGATATTCTACTAAGAAGATCCTAAATCTCCACCGTGTGCTTCTTATCGCTTATAGAAAATTTACTGTAGGATAAAGAATTCATTAAAAATTAGTAAAAATGACATAAGTTTGAGAAATTAGTAAAAACGATAGAGTACGACAGACTGTGTCGGAATTGGAGTCATGTCCAAATTCCGACAGACGGTGTGTCAAAATTTGGGCATGGCTCCAAAATTCTGACACACGCTCTGTCGAAAATCCGACATGGCCGGTCCGGGTTGGGTATTAGTTCGGATGGTTTGGAGTAAATGGAAAAAATGGAGATGGTTTAATGGGATAGGTGATTTGGTGGTTGGGGGGAGTTAAGAGGTTCTTGTGAAGTGTGAAGTGTTCACAGGAAGAGGAGGAGGAGCAAAACACTACAAAAATAAGCCAAATTAGCGACGTCCAGATACGTCGCTAATTAAGGCATATATGTCGCTAAAGTTATTTAGCGACGAAAAATGAAGGTCGCGAAAAACCTACTCGCAGATGACACATTCGTCGCCCTACGTCGCTGTTTGCGACGTCACAACTATGTCGCTGTGTCGTCGCAAAATTAGCGACAGAGGGCGACGAACATTGATGTCGTAAAATTAGCTACATAGTACGACGTATTAGCGATGTCTAGTTATATTTATGTGATGACATGGCATGCCTGCCACGTCAGCATCTTAGCGACGTACAACGACGTATTAGCGACGTCAGTATTCTGCAGTGAAGCGACGGATTACGACGGTTAGTGACGCAAAGCCGCTATTTAGCGACGTACCTGTACGTCGCTATCCGTCGCTATACGTCGCAGAATAATAAAAAAATATTTTAAAAAATATAATGTGTATTTTTGTTATGTTGTGTGTCTGTGTTTACAGTGTGTGTGAAGTGCAGTATTCGAACCATCGACAGTTTCGTTTACTGTTCTATGTTTTATCTTGGATAAACAGAGCAACAGTTCATGGTGCACTTCTCAAAGCTTCCTCTTCACGTCCTTCACCTTCTCGGGATCCTGTACGACGTTCCGAAAGAGTGAAGGATGTGAAAATAAAGCTCTCAGAAGTACACCCTGAACAGTTGCTCTTTCTGTCCAAGATAAAACATACAACAGTAATCGAAACTATCGATAGTTCCGAACACTGCATTTCACATACACTGTAAACACAGACACACATCATCACAAAAATACACATTATATTTTTTTAAAATTTGGGCAGCACCTCCTTCGTATATCAGATCATCGCTTATAACCCAGCGTAGGTATATTTGTCATCCCCGTCGCAGATATCACAAAGTAAATATCACAAAGTAATATCACAATGAAAATACCAACAAAGTAAATATCACGAAGTAAATATCCAACAAACATACATGTCCACAATGGAGGGCAAATAAGAATAAAAATTAGTGTACAGAACGGTCAATGGACCCATAGGCCAATACATACAAAGATGATAAAAAAATCTACTGGATCACTGAGGACCCCTGCCGCGCATCTGGGATAGCATGTACTCATACTGCTCCTGTGTGAGCTGCACCGTAGGGGCAGTAGGAGGCAGTGCAACGTCTGGAGTCGGCGCCGTCGATGGACCGGGAGGACGTATCTGCTCCAGCTCTCGCAGTCGGTCACCATGTACAGCAAGGGTACTCACCATCCTCTGAGTACTCTCCTCAAGAGAAGTATGTAGCTGGATGAGTGAGGCAGCCACGGTCCTCTGCGATCCCTCCAGCTCGACCTGTCTTCGCTCTGTACGCTGCATAGACTCGGTGAGGGTGTGCAAGCTGGCAGCTATAGCCTGCTGCAGACTCATCAACTCCTGTATACTGCGTTCGACAGCATCAAATCGTTCGGTGATCATCGGATCGTCGGATCGTCGCTCTGCCCTAGCTGCCTCAGAAATCTGCTGCTGCAACTCACGACGCAGCTCGTGGAGCTGTCTGCACACATCCTGCGCTCGTGATGATGCCTGCGAAGCTGGAGACTGCGCACTGACAGAGGGGGCCCGGGATGACTCTGAAGCCAAATAAGCATCGTAGGATCCCGTACCGTAGTATGTACCCTTCTGAAGACCGCCAATGGCGGTCATCCAGAGCTCGTTCGGTGATGGATCTGTAGGCGGCTGGGAGGAAGTACCAGCCCCTCCCTCTGCTGGCGCACTAGCAGCAGCAGCCGCCTCCTCTTGTAGCCGAACAAACTCGGCCTAGAACAATGTTTGCTAACGTATAAGTGTTTGCTAAAGTCTATATTGATATCTATTTTCCTGTTTTCTAAATTATAGTAAATTAATATAAAAAATAGAACGTACATATGCCTGTCGCCCTCTCGTCAATGAACTCTCCAGCCCTCCGATGGGTGACCAGGAAGACGGTCACCATGTTGGGGTCCTCACCCTTTTTTACCTGTTAAAATATATTATCTATTATTAGTTTTAAACATTCTATCCAACTATATATAAAATAATGTCCGTCATAGGAAATGTATCAGACAACGAAAATGTTTCGTCATCGGAATGGAGCCACCACACCACTTACCGGCGCTCGACCGCTCCACCTTGGCCTTGTCAGACCGCTCCTGGTACCTGGGCTCGCCGAATCTAGCCTTCATCGCAGTCCACTGCTCTGACGTGATCCAACTATGGATCGGCTTTCCGGAGCGATCATGAGACTTCTGGTCGTGGATCGCATCACGGATGAGCTTGCCTGCGACGGCAGAAAATTGGGCCTCGATCTTCGTCGTCCGGTGTGGTGGATAGAAATAGGTCTTCTACAAGAAGTAAAATAGAAAAGTTGTACAATATACACAAATGATTATTAAAATTTAAAAATAAACAATTTTTTTACTTTGAAGTGGGCGAACCAAATGGACTTCCTATCTGCGGGACATCTGAGTAGTTAATCCAAAGCCCACCATAGTTCTGCCTCAGAAATACTCCCAGCTGTCTCTGTACTGCTGGAGGCCGATATCTATACAATAATAATTTTTATGAATATATATGTACATATAATCATTTGAGAAATATATATTAACTAATTAACTTACTTCGTAGGCCCGTCCGTCCAAATCTCCATACGCGTCTCGCCCGGGGGAGCGCATGGAGGGTCGCTCTCACATCCTGCCTGGGCAGGATCAGTCTGATTGCCGTCCTCCATATGCTCGGCGTCGGCTCCCTCCATAGAGCCGTCGGCAGGAGGAATGCTAGACGCAGGGTCAGGAATGCTGGACGCGGGATCAGGAATGCTGGATACGGGATCAGGAACGCTGGACGACAAGGGAGGAGTCGCCAACCTACTGGAACTTCCCTGTCCCGGTAATGGACCGGGAACAGAACGGAACAATGGCGTACTCGAAGATGAGGATGAGGGTACGGAATCTCCATCCCCAGCCCGAGGCAGACGGGCCTGCCTAATATAAAATCCTCTGCGTCGTCCAGATGGTCTAGTCATACCTGATAATAATATATGACAATAAAACAAAAATACGTATTTATATGATAGACATCACAGATTTTTGAAAAATATTATAGTCACAGATAAAAGTGTCACTAAAGTGTAGAATATGATGATAAAACAAACGTACAGATTTAATCCTCTTCTGAAAATTCATCTAGTTCGTTTAGCTCATCTTCTTCTTCTTCTTCTTCTTCTTCTACTTCTTCTTCTTCTTCTTCTTCTTCTTCTTCTTCTTCACTTTCATCTGCATCTTCCTCTTTAGATAATTCTACTTCTTCTACACAATTAGATGTGAAATAAGGAACTTTCGTCGTGTTCACTTCTATAATATTTGTTACAAGAGGTAGTTCATCCTCTTGATAAGCTATATCGTCAACCTCAAAGGTATTTTTAGCTTTGGTCTTGCATACTGCCCACCAGTCCGACCTTGTTGTTCCCCGTTTAGGATAACTTGTGAAATACACGAGCTGAGCCTGACTTGATAGGACAAATGGTTCATAGGCTTGATATCGACGCCGATAGTTTATATCTACAAGACCGTGCTTGTCTACTTTCCAACCTTGACCTTCAATCGGATCGAACCAATCACACCTGAATAACATAATCTTAGCAGGCTCTATTCCATAACTATATGTCAGCTCCACGATCTCCCGTAGCACGCCATATAAATTGTTGCCCGTATCAACATTTTTGTAGTTCGAAGATCTGATACACAAACAGCTTTTTTTGGTGGAGTCGAGATCCACAAAGTTGTCTCTGATCGGGCAAGTTGTTGACTTGAACCTAAACCCATTAACACAGTAGCTGGGCCATATTTTTATAGCATAAATTGGTCCCTTGGCTAGCGTTCTAATAGACTCATTCTCAAGTCTTGCGTATGGACGATCGACCTAAATACCACGAAAAAAGAAATTAAGCTCATTCTCAATCAAGTGCATATACAGAAAGGTAATTACAGAGTTCTCAAGTCTTATATAAGCACTCAACCATGATGGAAAATAATGCCTCATTTCTTGTTATAGTTCTTCTTCTGTTATGTGTGGCCTACCTGACCTCACATCATCATTAAATGTGTTGGTATAATAATCAATACTATTAAAATAATATAAACGTATTAATTACTTACCCCTCCAGTTTCGCTACTTCATCCTCGTCGCAGTTGAGTAATACATATACCTGAGCAGCCCTTAGCTCATCATCGTTCAGATATCTCTTCTTCATTTTATTCGATGGCTTTCCTGGAGCATTGAATACCTTCAGTATTGTATCATTACATTCATGATCTCCGTCGTCGTTTCTGGAAGCTCTCGTTCTATTAGTTGCAACATGAGGCTTGAAATACATCGAACAGAAGTTTGTAATCTCCTCGAGAACATAGGCTTCACAAATAGAACCCTCGACCTACGCCTTATTTTTCACCTTTTTTTAGGTGATTCAAATGTCGCTCGAACGGGTACATCCATCGATATTCGTCGGGTCTACCAACACGTGCCTTATAGGATAGATGAATCGGCAAATGCTCCATATAGTCGAAGAATCCAGGAGAAAATACCCTCTCTAGCTTGTACAGTGTTACCGCAATGTCATTCTCTTGCTTTTCTAAACGATCAACGAGCAATTTCTTAGAACAAAGATCCCTGAAGAATATGCTAAGCTCCGTCAATGGATTCCAAACTGCCTGCGGTAAGAATTCCCGAAATGCAATCGGAATTAACCTCTCCATGAATACGTGACGGTCGTGGCTCTTCATACCCGTCAATTTATTTTTCTTCGGATCGACACATCTTCTCAGATTTGACACATATCCGTCTAGAAATTTTAGGCCCTGGATCCACCGACAAAGTCTCACTTTATCCTCCTTGTCCAGCGAGAAAATTGACTTCGGCAAGAATTGTTTTCCATTCTGCTCTATCAAATACAACGCAGGGCGTTTGCATATTTCTTCTAAGTCCAACCTGGCCTTGGGATTGTCTTTCATTTTTTTTCTTTACGTCCATCACAGTATTAATTATGTTATCAAACACATTCTTCTCAATATGCATGACATCAAGATTATGTCTGATCAGATTGGTACTCCAGTATGGCAGATCCCAGAATATGCTCCTCTTTGTCCAGTTATGATCTCTACCAAATCCATCGCACTTGTACCTGTAGAAGCATGAAAAAGAAGGGATCTTTCTTTTAATCCCACATCGGAAAGGAGAAGAAGAGAGCTCTCATTTTACTCTATATATAGAGCCCTCTTGCCTCCTTTGAAAAGGGGCACCAAAAAAATAAATAAAGAAAAGGGAGCCCGTTATCCAGGGAGCCCGTTCGAGCCACAAGTTGCAGTTGTTCTTCTCTTCTTCTGGGTCGGCTGCAAGCTCTTCACTCGCTGTCATGGCGAGGATAATTTGGACTCTGAGTACTATGCGCCCCACGGGCTGGTACGAAGAAGTCCAAGGCAGCACGGGCCATGCGCCGCAAACGTGCTATGCCAATGGCAAACCAGAAGCATGCGCTCACAATCATGTGCGCTGCTGATGGTAAGCTGTATAAGGTCGACTCGGGTGCTGCGGCGCCAGAAACGAGCCAACCTTCAAAGTCCTTGTCTCACTTGGGCGCATCTATTGCGTTCACAACCAAGTCGAGCAAGGCAAACCCAGTGGTCTTGAACTCCCGCGCCTCCTCTGGTTGTGCGTCTGAGGTCCGTTCAAGTCACTTCAAATGCTGTGGTTCCCCCACTACTGATCGTGATGCCTGTTTGGTATTAGATCAGGGGGCGCAGCACTCACTTGACCACCCCGACGCTTGGCCTTGCCATGCGCCTGATGGGGGTGTAAAGGTGGCACTCTCACTTGACCACCCCGACGCTTGGCCTTGCCATGCGCCTGAAGGGGGTGCGAAGGTGGCACTCTCCTCCAACGATCTGCGCAACGTGATCACTCACAAACGTCGATCAGGAGAGCCGACCAACAAGCATAATGCGCCCCTCACAGGGCACACTTGTGCTACGGTTGCCATCAACTGCTGCTACCGCAAGATAGTGGCTCCACCACCAAGACAGTCTGTGTTCAAACAGTTGCAACATGCTGTACCTGTCTTCCAGTGCATCACTCCGCCCCGTCAGAGTGAACCACTGCCTGGGGCTCTTCCATCATAATGAGGCTTAGGCACATCTATGTCCATTCCAACTCGGCGAATCTGAGTTTTATGAAGGAGTTCACCATCAAAGCTTCTTCGAACAAAGAGAATCATCATCCACAGTACAACGTCTTGCCAAGGAGGAGGATCAGTCGAATCCGTCTTCGTCGACAAGTCAAAAGGAGAGACAACAAAACTCTCTCAAACTGTTGCTATTCATAGGCCAGGGCAAATCAAACCCATGCGCCAAGTGGCAACCTTCCCGAAGTCGGTGCAATGAACTTGTATTTATGATGAATGAACTCGCTAAGTCGGAGAGCCATCAAAGCTCCGAAGAACTCAATAGCCGGACCAATGGAGATGCGCCATGCAACAGACGCGCCGGTCAGACAGCGCATCACACAGACGCGCCTTTCAGTACCAGGCGCATCACAGAGGATGCGCCCCCACACATCCCCATACCGAGTGGAACGCCAACCGACGCGCCCACTCAGCTGTCCATCGAACGTCACCAATATTAAATGCTGAACTGACAGAGTTGGCAGCACGCCTCCCAAAGTCTGAACAGTTGACAGCTTTTCAGAAAACGAAGCATCGGCAACGTCAGCATCATCATGACTTTGTTTCGACGGCTACTGCCACGTGGCCACTCCACCATCAGCATGCGCCTCTACGGCCATGCGTCCAAATCAGCATGCGCCTCTACGGCCATGCGTCCAAATCAGCATGCGCCTCAAAAGCCATGCGCCTCAGACTGCTCTCTGATCCCGAAAGACAGAAGGAAAGTCGCCTGCATGCGCCTCAAAAGCCATGCGCCCCAAATGGTTTGTAACTCCTAAAGGTTATGAGCCGCAGCCTCCTCCTGCGCCCAATCCAAGGCGCAGCCCACCAGATCACTCCTCTCCACCAAATCCGAGATCTTCGAACCATGAGTCGACGACACGTGTCTTTTGACTCAACTCATCCAAGATTTTAGCAACGGAAAGATCTTCTCTCTGCTACGTGCCGGCTCACAACAACAGTATGAAGAGTTCTTCCCCTCGATCAGGGCGCAGCATTCGTGCGCCTCCATCAGCAACCACCACGTGGCATCCCCCACACCGGCGCATCCTGCATGCGCGCATGAGCAGCCAGCCTGCAAAACTATAAATAGAAGGGTCATCTCCTTCACACAAAGGAAGAGACACAGAGACTCAGAACAGAAGACTCACAGAGAATCCACAACAGAGAATCACCGGAGAGACAGTTCTAGACACTCAACGTCTTCCTCCTCTCAGCAAGCTCCAGCACCCAGAGTAATCAACACCTTCAGAGAACCGATAACCGCCGTCAGCCGGTCAATGGAGTCAACGCATTACCACTCGCTCCATTGGCACTAAGGACCCAGCTTAAATAAAAGTGTACTCCTAGGACTACATCTAAGTCCTATATTGTATCACTGTTCTGTTTGTATTAAGATTTCAATCAAAACAATTTTAATGGCAAACAAGCTGGCGACTCTGCTGGGGACCTCTTTCTCCTCTACCGAGAAAGTTGTGTCACAGGCTGACGACGTGAAGGTGGGCTCCTCCCACAAGACGCTGGTAGTGCGCCTCAATCAACAGGCGTACGAGGAGTTCATTTCTGAAGGAAGTGCGAGTCCTTCGAAGCGGCTGTCGAAGCCGAAGAAGACCCGCACAGTCTGGGTGCGCAAAGTCGACGCCTCGGGCACCACCGTTGAAGGGGATGCGCCCGTCCAGCCTTTCCTTCCTGCTGACGTCCTCAGCAGCCAAGGTGCGCCCGCTGATGCAGCGCATCTCTCGGGGAAGCGTGCGGCTGACCACGTTCCCCAGCCATCTTTCTCTCAGGCGAGGAAGATACGTCGACGGAGCAGGGGCACAGCCAATGCCCCGCACATTACTTCTGATGCGCCACAACGAGCCTCTGTCTTTGACAGACTCACTCGCTGTAACGGCGAGGAGAATTTGGATGCTGAGTACTATGCACCCCAGCGGGCTGGTACGAAGAAATCCAAGGCGGCACGGGCCACGCGCCACAAACGTGCTATGCCAGCAGCCGGCCAGAGGCACGCGCTTACAATTACGCGCGCTGCCGATGGCAAGCTGTACAAGGTTGACTCAAGTGCTCCCGCACCGACAACGAGTCGACCTTCAAAGTCCTCATCTCACTTGGGCGCATTCACTGCGTGCACAACCAAGCCGAGAGAGGCAAACTCAGTGGTCTTGAACTCCCGCGCCTCCTCTGGTTGTGCGTTTGAGGTCCGTTCAAGTCACTTCAAATGCTGTGGTTCCCCCACTACTGATCGTGATGCCTGCTTGGTATTAGATCAGGGGGCGCAGCACTCACCCGACCACCCCGGCGCTTGGCTCTGCCATGCGCCTGAGAGGGATGTGAGGGTAGCACTCTCCTCCAACGACTTGCGCAACGTGATCACTCACAAGCGCCGGTCAGGAGAATTGACCAACAAGCACGATGCGCCTCTCACGGGGCACACTTATGCAGTGGTCACCATCAACTGCTGTTGCAAGACGGCAGTACCGCCAAAGCAGTCGGTCTTCCAACGGCTACAATCATCGACACCCCTCCGACATCGCCTTGGGACGAAGGTGTCAGCAGAAGAGGAACTAAAGATTGCGTCATGCAACGTGATCTCCAATTCCTCATCTGTCCGGAAGACGACTGCCAATTCCTCGTCTTCATCCAAAAGCCAGCCGAGGAAAACCAAGGCAGCTGTCACGACCTCTGGAGTGTTCGAAGGCACTCGGTCGAGGAAGAAGTCCTTGGAGGAAGCTGGGGGTAGCCAGACCCTTGTCGAGCCTCCTTTCGAAGACGAAGATGTCCAAAGCACAGCTGCGGCGGATCTTCATCAAGGCGAAGATGGCCTCCCTGAAGCCCCTCAAAATGACGATGTCCTCCAGGACACCGCCGGGGGTAGTGCTGAAAACGAAGAGGCCCTTCAAGACAGAGCTGAGGGCAGTCAGGCCCTTGCAGATGCGCCTGTCGAAGACGAACTCCAGAATGTGGCTGGGGGTGGCCAAACACCAGGAGAAGTAACTCCCCCACATGAGAGCGAGGCTGAGAGCGAAGCCTCAACTAATCCATCCACTTCCGGCCGTGTCATGACAGTATACATGACCGGGGGTGATCTTGAGGCTGATGCGCCGCCACAGGACATTGTCCAGCGCATAGACTCGCTAGAGGGAGGACTCAAAACCCTCTCTGCCTCAATGCAAGCACTGACTCAAGCAGTGTTTGAGATGCGGTCGGCCTTGATCAGGACACCTTCAAATGGTCCCGACCCAGGAGCCAATGGAGAGTCGAGTGTGCCCCTCCAGCGGACACCCTCAGACACAGAAGCACCCCGGACATCGGAGCCCTCAAACGCTCCACTCCAGGTAGTACCTCCTTCCCCGGCTCCTAGCTCCACGGAGGACGTGGTCGAAATGATCAAAGATCTGCGGGAGCGCTTCGAGTCCAAGAACAGGCAGGAGGAACGCCAGAAGATGGGCATTCCCCAGCCTTATCCCCTTGAGTGGAATAAGGTGGTTTATCCCCCAAAGTATAAACCACAAACACTCACGCCGTATGACGGGAAGGACTCTCCACGACGGTACCTGACGTACTTCCAGTCGCAGACAGGGCATCTTCCGAAGGAGGACGCACTCCTCACCAGCATCTTTGTTGGGGCCCTGAAAGGGGTGGCGTATGACTGGTACTGCAGCCTCCCCGATAATTCCATATCGTCCTTCGACGACCTGACACGCCTCTTCCTCGACCGCTTCTACGACGGTGGAAAGGACATGACGATGGCGTCTCTCATTGAGATACGCCAGAAGGACAAGGAAACGGTTCGGGCATTCATCGAACGCTTCCGTCAGGCCTGCTTCAGGTTACCTCCAGGCATGCCAGAACATGCGCTTCTCTCTGCTTGCAGTATGAACATGCTGCCTGCAGTAAAGCTCTGGCTTAACTCTACTCCCCCTCCCGACTGGAGCTCCCTAATCATTGAAGCTGAAGCTGCAGAGAAGAAGGCGGCCAATGCACGTCTTCTGGGTGTTAGCTTCCCCGCCTTTGACGATAAGGGGAAAAAGTCCGCAACCAACAACTCCGGACGAGAAACAAAGGAGAAACAGGCATTGACTGTTAATGCCTCGAAGGGCGCATCTGCGCCTACTCAAAAGCCTCCACTGGCACCAAGACCCAAGGAGATTTATTCATTCAATGATGACGACACCCTGCAACTCTTTAAGATACTGAAGCAGGGTGACAAGATCAAGCTTCCGGACCCGAAGCGGCCCGATGAAGTCGGGAAGGTGGACAACCCAAGGTACTGTCACTACCATCGGTTTGTCGGACACCCGACTAAGGACTGCTACGTCCTCAAAAATTACATCCAGCGCATGATCAATGCGGATGTAATCTCCGTCGATTACGAAGAGAAGACGGTGTCAGCTAATGTGGTGTCACTTCAGTTCGGCACCTTGCCGCCGACTACCACACAAGATGGCGTCGTCCCCATCCCTAAGGCGACAATGGAGGTGGTGAATTTGCCACCCACCCGTGACAATGTGAGTGGACTTGTCCCACTTACCACATCTCGAGGAGAGGTCCTCTGGGTTCACCCCGACCTCGTCTCCGAGGTAACTCAACCGGAGGTACGCCCTACCTCCAAAGCAAAAAGCAGGAAGATCAAGTCTTGCCGCACGGTCTCTTCTTCAACGGAAGAGGCGCTTCCTGTGCAGACGCGTGCACAACAGAACTCCCAGCCCGGTGAAGCTGCCGCCGAAGTGGTGCCTCCTGGCACCATCCCTGAGGAGGGTCCATCCAAGCCCTCAGCAGCCAATAAACAAAAGCAAGTGGAGGCCCGTTTCGACAGACCTCTGCGGAAAGAAAATGCTTCGGGGGTAGCCAAGCCCCACAATTTTGACATTCTGGCACAACTGGCCAGTACTCCTGCACGCTTGTCTTTGTTCGAGCTCCTGCGTCTCTCCAAGGACTCCCGAGAAGCTCTCTGCGAAGCTCTGAAGGATGCCGAATCATTTCTCAGTCAGGTCAAGCAACCTGAAGACCTACCAACTACTTGTGCACACTGTCATTGTGCGGATGAAGTTATCCCAAACATAACCTTCACCCAACAAGACATGCTGCTCAAGCATCACCGACATAACCGACCGTTGTATTACACAGGGTACATCGGTTCGGTAAAGGTGAGCAGGATTCAGATCGATCCGGGGTCTTCCCTAAGCATCATTCCAAAGGCGCTGCTATCAAAGCTGGGGATCCCAATATACCGGCTAGCGCCCTCCAATACGACCATCAGCGGCTTCAATGCCAGCAAGAGCGAGCCACTGGGCAAGATCCGGCTGAAGTGTCACATCGGCAGCCTCAAAACTGAGGTGACTTGTTATGTGGTGGATGCCGAGGTCAACTACAACATCTTACTCGGACGACCATGGTTACATGAGTACACGGTGGTGCCCTCCACGCTCCACCAATGCATGAAATATGTATCCACCAACGGCGTCATCCGGACGGAGTTTGCAGATATCGATCCCTTCAAAGGGATTGAGGCCTACTTCACCGATTCCGACTTGTACAAGCCACTTGACGAGGAGGAAGCCAACGACGCCGATGATGAAGCAGAGACGGCAACAGAGCCGGACTTGGAGCCCGAAGCGACTCCTGACGCCCCCTTGAAAATCCGTCTGAAAGGGAGACCACCCCAGAAGGCGCCTCCAATGAGCATCAAGCTATCAGAAAAAAGCGCCAGCTCGCGAAGCTCCCCTGAAGATACGCCTTAAGGGGAAGCCACCACAAACAGCGGCTCCCCTGGTGGTAAAATTACAAGGGAAGGCGCCACTCATCGAAGGCGCAACCGAGGCACCCCTTAAGGTGCGTCTTAAAGGCAAGCCGTCGCAGTCATCCAAGATGCCGGAGAGGGCTCACATAACCCTCTCAGACCCCAAAGTCAAAGCGGTGGAGGACTCTCCTGATCCGGCCCCAGTGCTTACAGACGAGGAGCTTGGCGAATATATCTCTGCTGATGTAGACGCACCCTCCTTCGACAATGTAATCCCACGGGATAAAATCTCGTACTTTATCAATAATAGAGTGTCTTTCAATTATTCTTGTCTTCCACACTGGAATGCCATGTATACATTAGACAACGCTCTACGGTCGTTGCAAACACAAGTAACGACCGTCTACCACAATCAAATAGTCCCGTCTCAAGGAGTCTTCATAGTCCCTCCACGAAGCCGAGACGAAGGCACCATCATCTCGGGCAAAATCGAGCGTCGTCGGAACCTCCCGTCAATCGAGCCCGAACCTGATACCGGTAGAGTACAAGTCTATCGGTACACAGATGCGGCTAAGCACATCATCCAAAAGATGGGCTACGACCTGAAAAGCAATAAAGGCCTAAACTACGGCAAGGGTCGGCATCTCCCTGTCCGGCTTTCGATGCCCAATGGAAAGCCACAGGATTACTATAATCGGACTCGACGGGGGTTAGGCTATGTCACGCCGCCATCAACTCCAGAGAGTTCAGACGCAGAAGACATAGAACATTCCCACTCGTCGGAAGCATCGACGTGGGATTCCGATACCAGTATCGGATCAGTCTTCAGGAAAGTGCTGTCAGCTAACATGACATCGGCGCAACCTCAGAAAGATGAAGGCGAAGACCAACCGCCGGAACCCTTCGAAGAGGAACCCTGGGCTCAACGCCTAGGAGAACAATGGGAGTCTCGTTTTGAGTTACGAGAACCTCCCACCGAAGACGAAGTCGAGCAAATCGACCTCGGGGATGGGTCTTCTTCTAAACCCATCTTTATCAGCAAAAGCTTGGAAGGAGAAGACCGAGAATCTTTAGTCCAACTCGCTAAGGAATATATCGACGTCTTCGCCTGGAGCTACGAAGACATGCCGGGTCTCGATCCACAGATCGCGATGCATAGGTTGAACATCTTACCAGATGCCAAACCTATCAAACAACAACAGCGACGCTTTCGCCCGGACATCATGAACGCCATCGATCAGGAGGTGGACAAACTCTTGACCAGTGGCTTCATCCGTGAGGAACAACACCCGGACTGGGTAGCCAACGTCGTCCCTGTCACCAAGAAGAATGGGAAGATACGAGTCTGTATCGACTTCAGGGATCTCAACTCTGCTTGCCCGAAGGATGAATTCCCGCTCCCAATCACCGATGTAATGATTGACAACACATGTGGCTTTGAACGCATGTCCTTCATGGACGGGTATTCAGGCTACAATCAAATCAAGATGTTCCCCGATGACGCAAAACACACGTCATTCAGGACTCCAAAGGATGTTTTCTGCTACACAGTAATGCCCTTCGGCTTGAAGAACGCCGGTGCAACGTACCAGCGAGCTATGAGCACCATCTTTCGTCAACATCTTCGCAAGACAGTTGAGTGCTATGTTGACGACATCGCAGTCAAAAGCCGCCTCAAAAGAGATCACCTACAGGACCTAAAGACGGTCTTCGATCTTATGCGGGCACATCAACTCAAAATGAACCCCGCTAAATCCTTCCTGGGAGTTTCTAGCGGCAAATTCTTGGGCTTTGTCATCACGGCAAAAGGCATTCATGTCGATCCCGAGAAGACTAAAGCCATCCTTAACATGGACCCTCCGAAGAACCTTCGAGAACTTCGGGGCTTACAGGGACGTTTGGCATACATCCGGAGGTTCATAGCAAACCTCTCCGGTAAATGTCAACCTTTTACTCAGCTCATGAAGAAGGGAGTCTCTTATGTCTGGACAGAGGAGTGCCAAAAGGCTTTCGACGACATCAAGGCTTACTTAACAAGCCCGCCAGTCCTAGTGGCACCTTTCGCCGGCAAACCATTCCTCCTCTACGTCCGTGCCATGGATCATTCCCTCGGCGCTTTGCTGGCTCAAAACAGCGATGCAGGCTACGAGCAAGCAATCTACTACCTCAGTCGAACACTCATCGGGGCCGAACACCGGTACAACCCCGTTGAAAAGGAGTGCTTGGCTTTGGTGTTTGCCATTCAGAAGACTCGTCATTACGTCTCGGGCCAGACAATTCACGTCATCTCCCGAGTCAATCCGCTCAGAGTTCTCATGACGAAGCCAGGGTCATTAAACTCCCGGCTGGCTACATGGGCGATCCTACTAACACCATACAACATGGTGTTTGTCCCGCAGAAGGCAGTCAAGGGTCAAGCTCTGGCTGACTTTTTAGCTGCACACCCCATCCCAGAATCTTCAAAACTCTATGAAGACATCCCGGATGAAGTCCAAGAATCAAACGTCACTGAAGGAAGCCCCGTTTGGCGGATGTTCTTCGATGGCGCTTCAAGAACGGGCCCCAGTGGCCAAATCATCGCAGGAGTGGGAGTAGTCTTAGTCTCCCCCGATCAGCTGGTCATCCAGCGCGCATACTCCCTTTCGAAGCCGTGCTCCAACAATGTTGCTGAGTACAATGCACTCGTCATGGGACTCCAGCTAGCACAACAGCTGGGGGTGGATCATCTGGAAGCCTACGGCGACTCGAAACTCGTCGTAAACCAGATTCGGGGGCAATACGAGGTTTGCCATGAAGATTTGATCCCTTACCATGAAGTTGCATTGAACATCATTTCAACCTTCACTGGGTTCTTCATCGAACATGTACCCCGCCTACAAAACTTGGAGGCTGACGCTCTAGCTGGCCTCGCAGCCTCATTGGCCGCGCCCCTTGGGACTCAACACTATGTCACGGTAACTGGCCGAGACTTGATTTGTCCCAGAAACAACCTATGTTTGCAAATGGCTCACGCCATGCCGACAAATACTGGGGTTAATGTCCGAGACTGGAGGTTCCCGTTCATCGACTTCGCTGTCTACGGAATCCTTCCAGAGGACCCGAAGGAAGCCGTCTCAGTCAGGAGACGCTCTCTTCGATTCTACTACGATACAGCCACTAAAACGCTGTACCGACGCTCCTTCGACGGGCTTCTCCTTCGATGCCTGTCTAACGAAGAAGCAGCCGAAGCTCTTCGAGAAGCTCATGACGGAACTTGCGACGCTCACCAACCAGGGCCTAAGTTGCAAGATCGACTGCGACGTATGGGCTACTACTGGCCAACCATGGTTGCCGACGCAGTGGAATATGCTAAGAAGTGCCATGCATGCCAACTTCATGCAGACTTCATACATACACCATCTGAACCTCTACATCCTACAGTCGCCTCCTGGCCATTCGAAGCCTGGGGCATGGACATTGTAGGGCCAATCACCCCTCCTTCATCGAGAGGACACCGCTTCATCCTGGCCATCACCGATTACTTCTCCAAATGGGCAGAAGCAGTCCCACTAGCGGAAGTAAAAAGCTCCAGGGTGGTCAGCTTTATTAAACACCATGTCATGTACCGTTTCGGGGTACCCCGGCGGATCATCCATGACAATGGTCCTCAGTTTATCAGCCACATTTTCAGCAGGTTATGTGACAAGAATCGCATTCAAAACGTGGCCTCAACCGCCTACAATCCGGCAGCAAATGGATTGGCCGAGGCGTTCAACAAAACTATCGTCAGGCTGCTCAAAAAGGTCGTGTCATCCAACAAACGCGACTGGGACGAAAAGCTTGGCGAATGCCTTTGGGCCTACCGTACAACGGTACGGACCCCAACAGGCAACACTCCATTCTCCCTGGTCTACGGGAGCGAAGCAGTACTGCCTCTCGAGATACAGATACCTTCGCTCCGCGTGGCAATCACAAACGATCTCACAGAAGAAGACAATCAACATCGTCGTCTACGGGAACTGGAGGCACTGGACGAAAAGCGTCTCCTAGCTCAACAACGCATCGAACTTTACCAAGCCCGTATATCACAGGCTTTCAACAAGAAGGTCAAGCAAAGAACTTTCCAAGTTGGCGACCTAGTTTTAGCAGTCAGAAGGCCAATGGTGTTAACTCATAAGACACCAGGGAAGTTCGAGCCCAAATGGGAAGGACCCTTCATCATTGAGACGGTATACTCAAACGGTGCTTACCGGCTCGCCAAACCCAATGGGGACTTGTTCATGATGCCCATCAACGGCAAGTTCCTAAAGAAGTACTACTCTTGACATCCTCCAAGACATGTATTTCCCCAAACAACCTCTTTTCACAAAATCAATCGCTTCCGGAACCCAGCTGTTCCGTGGCATCCTTCCGTAGAAAGATAACCACGTCCACATTACCTCTGAGTTGTCTCTCTACATCCTACAAAGCGGAACCTTACATTTCGTGAGCTTACGCTATCCTTTATGTTTACCACGTCCACATTACCTCTGAGTAAACATCCCGTACAAACAACTCCTGTGTTGTCGTACATTGATCGCAGAACTTCCACGTCCACATTACCTCTGAGTTGTTCAGCGTATCCCCCAGGATCATTCCTACCACGTCCATAAATACCTCTGAGTAGGAAGATTCTATCATTTGAACCTAATGATTGCCATGTCCACATTACCTCTGAGCAAACATGTCGGTTCCTTCAAACTTATTATCTGTACCTAAAAACCAAGGTGCGCAAAAGATAATAGGTCCACATAAATCATCAAGTTCATGACATCAAAAATGAACGCATCACAAAAAAGATAGTGTATTTCTTTATTTTTCAAAAGAGAGAGTACAGAAATACGCCATTCCCCCAGCAAGAGTTGCAAAAATACAAAAAGAAGAGGCTACAATCCCTAAAAATCCCCAGCGGAACTTCCATGTCCATATTACCTCTGAGTAGTTTCGCGTATCTTCCTCCAGAGTTATTCCTACCACGTCACCTCTGAGTAGGAAAGCTCTACCATGAATCCCATATTTACCACGTCCATATTACCTCTGAGTAAATATGTTGGTTCTCTCTCCCTCTCTCAACTTATTATCTGTACCTAAAACCAAGGTGCGCCATGGATGATAAGTCCACATAAATTCCCCAGTGGAAGTACCCAAACCTATCACGTCCATACTACCTCTGATAGGATTGTTACACCTAAACAGCTCTACCATTCATGCTTCTTGTTCAAAGTATTTCAAAACTTGTCCAAAAGTTTTAAAAATTTTGAAGGGGGTCTTGTAGAAGCATGAAAAAGAAGGGATCTTTCTTTTAATCCCACATCGGAAATGAGAAGAAGAGAGCTCTCATTTTACTCTATATATAGAGCCCTCTTGCCTCCTTTGAAAAGGGGCACCACAAAAATAAATAAAAAAAAGGGAGCCCGTTATCCAGGGAGCCCGTTCGAGCCACAAGTTGCAGTTGTTCTTCTCTTCTTCTGGGTCGGCTGCAAGCTCTTCACTCGCTGTCATGGCGAGGATAATTTGGACTCTGAGTACTATGCGCCCCACGGGCTGGTACGAAGAAGTCCAAGGCAGCACGGGCCATGCGCCGCAAACGTGCTATGCCAATGGCAAACCAGAAGCATGCGCTCACAATCATGTGTGCTGCTGATGGTAAGCTGTATAAGGTCGACTCGGGTGCTGCGGCGCCAGAAACGAGCCAACCTTCAAAGTCCTTGTCTCACTTGGGCGCATCTATTGCGTTCACAACCAAGTCGAGCAAGGCAAACCCAGTGGTCTTGAACTCCCGCGCCTCCTCTGGTTGTGCGTCTGAGGTCCGTTCAAGTCACTTCAAATGCTGTGGTTCCCCCACTACTGATCGTGATGCCTGTTTGGTATTAGATCAGGGGGCGCAGCACTCACTTGACCACCCCGACGCTTGGCCTTGCCATGCGCCTGATGGGGGTGTAAAGGTGGCACTCTCACTTGACCACCCCGACGCTTGGCCTTGCCATGCGCCTGAAGGGGGTGCGAAGGTGGCACTCTCCTCCAACGATCTGCGCAACATGATCACTCACAAACGTCGATCAGGAGAGCCGACCAACAAGCATAATGCGCCCCTCACAGGGCACACTTGTGCTACGGTCGCCATCAACTGCTGCTACCGCAAGACAGTGGCTCCACCACCAAGACAGTCTGTGTTCAAACAGTTGCAACATGCTGTACCTGTCTTCCAGTGCATCACTCCGCCCCGTCAGAGTGAACCACTGCCTGGGGCTCTTCCATCATAATGAGGCTTAGGCACATCTATGTCCATTCCAACTCGGCGAATCTCAGTCTTATGAAGGAGTTCACCATCAAAGCTTCTTCGAACAAAGAGAATCATCATCCACAGTACAACGTCTTGCCAAGGAGGAGGATCAATCGAATCCATCTTCGTCGAGAAGTCAAAAGAAGAGACAACAAAACTCTCTCAAACTGTTGCTATTCATAGGCCAGGGCAAATCAAACCCATGCGCCAAGTGGCAACCTTCCCGAAGTCGGTGCAATGAACTTGTATTTATGATGAATGAACTCGCTAAGTCGGAGAGCCATCAAAGCTCCGAAGAACTCAATAGCCGGACCAATGGAGATGCGCCATGCAACAGACGCGCCGGTCAGACAGCGCATCACACAGATGCGCCTTTCAGTACCAGGCGCATCACAGAGGATGCGCCCCCACACATCCCCATACCGAGTGGAACGCCAACCGACGCGCCCACTCAGCTGTCCATCGAACGTCACCAACATTAAATGCTGAACTGACAGAGTTGGCAGCACGCCTTCCAAAGTCTGAACAGTTGACAGCTTTTCAGAAAATGAAGCGTCGGCAACGTCAGCATCATCATGACTTTGTTTCGACGGCTACTGCCACGTGGCCACTCCACCATCAGCATGCGCCTCCACGGCCATGCGTCCAAATCAGCATGCGCCTCAAAAGCTATGCGCCTCAGACTGCTCTCTGATCCCGAAAGACAGAAGGAAAGTCGCCTGCATGCGCCTCAAAAGCCATGCGCCCCAAATGGTTTGTAACTCCTAAAGGTTATGAGCCGCAGCCTCCTCCTGCGCCCAATCCAAGGCACAGCCCACCATATCACTCCTCTCCACCAAATCCGAGATCTTCGAACCATGAGTCGACGACACGTGTCTTTTGACTCAACTCATCCAAGATTTTAGCAACGGAAAGATCTTCTCTCTGCTACGTGCCGGCTCACAATAGCAGTATGAAGAGTTCTCCCCCTCGATCAGGGCGCAGCATCCGTGCGCCTCCATCAGCAACCTCCACGTGGCATCCCCCACACCGGCGCATCCTGCATGCGCGCATGAGCAGCCAGCCTGCAAAACTATAAATAGAAGGGTCATCTCCTTCACACAAAGGCAGAGACACAGAGACTCAGAACAGAAGACTCACAGAGAATCCACAACAGAGAATCACCGGAGAGGCAGTTCTAGACACTCAACGTCTTCCTCCTCTCAGCAAGCTCCAGCACCCAGAGTAATCAACACCTTCAGAGAACCGATAACCGCCGTCAGCCGGTCAACGGAGTCAACGTATTACCACTCGCTCCATTGGCACTAAGGACCCAGCTTAAACAAAAGTGTACTCCTAGGACTACATCTAAGTCCTATATTGTATCACTGTTCTGTTTGTATTAAGATTTCAATCAAAACAATTTTAATGGCAAACAGTACCCAATTGTAGGATCTTCGATAGCACTTGGAAAATCTCTAACCTCCTCCCATATCGTGGCTCCACACCACCTTGGCGTGGATCACCCTTCTCTACAACGCCGACACAGAATGCATTCCTGTTCCTTCTGAACGGATGATCTTTTGGCAGAAATTGCCGATGACAATCAAAGAAGTACGGTTTTTTTCCGTGTTTCAAGCGGAAAGCCTTACTACGGTCCATGCAATACGGACATGAAAAACGGCCGTGAGTGCTCCATCCAGATAACATTCTATAGGCCGAAAAGTCGTTGATGGTCCACATAAGGGTTGCCTTCATCTAAAAATTCTGCTTCCTGGAAATATCGTACGTGTTAGTATAGAGTGTGAAAATTATGACACGCTGACTCAGTCAAAGTCACACGCTCAAGGCTATACGCTCAGTCAAAGCCATACGCTCAAGACCATACGCTTAGCCATGGCCATACGCTCATCCAAAGGCCGTACGCTCAGTGAATATTTTATTATTTCCTGAGATGACAGCGCAGCATGTATTTAATAGAGGATGAATCTGATACTTCGTCTTTCATGCAAAGACAGCTGTCCAATAAAGATTAGCCGTCGTATGGGTTTTCGAAGAGTTGGTTTTATCTTTTACGAGGACAGCTCAGCATCTCTCATAAATGCAAAGGCCATCATTACTGTCAGTTTTGACAGTCTGTCAGCCATCATATCCGCAGTCACGACGCTCGAGAAGATTTTGTCAGTTATTGAAAGATATGGCGTATCAAAGAAGATTGATGATGGCCACGTGTCTACTTATTCAAACATGCCACGTGTCTACTTATTCAAACATACGACTCCTTCCAAATTAAGTGAGCGTATGGATCTCATACGACTCCTTCCCAATTAAGTGAGCGTATGGATCTCATACGACTCCTTCCCAATTAAGTGAGCGTATGGACCCCATACGACTCCTTCCAACTAAGTGAGCGTATGGATCTCATACGACTCCTTCCCAATTAAGTGAGCGTATGGACCCCATACGACTCCTTCCAACTAAGTGAGTGTATGGATTTCATACGACTCCTTCCCAACCAAGTGAGCGTATGGATCTCATACGACTCCTTCCCAACCAAGTGAGCGTATGGATTCCATACGACTCCTTGACAAGTGAGCGTATAGTTTCCATACGACTCCCTGTCAATAATATGAGCGTATCAGCTTTAAAAGGTTCTACGCTGTCCAAGTCAGTATATGCAAGAAATGTGCCTTCAAAAGCTAGCGTATGACTCTTCCTCTAAGGCAGCGTATCAAAGCAGTTGTGTCCAGAATGATTTTCAACGTGCAGTTAACACACGTTCTCACGTGTCCTGCACTCAGTTATCCACTTCTTCAGAAGTTATGCAACGTGGCATTCATGCCATCAATCTCTCCGGAATATGCTCCACTACTTTCAACCGCACGGTAATGTATCTCCATCAGAATTTGTCACGCGTCCCTGCAGTTATGCACACGTCAAGTAACTACCTGAGCGTATGCTTAAGGACAGTTATCCTGAACTCTATAAAAGAGAGTTTCTTCATCTTCATCCGAGACTACAGTCAATTTCAGAGAGAACAGATAGATTGCCCAGTTGCTGTCCAAGTTCTTCAAAGTTCGAGTTTTCTTCATCGCATCGTCCAAGGGATAAAGTAATCGTCTTCTAGATTAGATTCCTACAGTTATAATTTTCTCAGATACAAAATAAATAAAGTGAATTTATTTATGGAAAATAAATTGGCGACTCTGCTGGGGAAAGCTGTCTCCTCCAATGAGATAGCAACAACTCAATGCGATACTTCGTCGATCGGCTCGACGAAGAAGACGATGGTCGTACAATTTGACCAATCTGCTTACGAAGAAATGCTCAAGGCGAAGGAGGGCCGAACTGCTTCCTCTGCTCTTCCTGCTGCTAAGAAGAAGGGATGCTCTGTCTATGTTCCTAAGTCTTCTTCGATAGCCTGAGACGCTTCTGTCACTTCTCACGCTGACAAGAACACGTCTTCAACTTCAATGAAGCACACTTCGGCTTCTCTGAACACGGCAACAGTGGCTTCTCCTAGACACGCTGACAAAGTAGGTTCTTTAACCAAGTCAGCGTGTCCAAGGAAAACCATCTCTGGATATGTCAAAGTCTCTTCTCCTTCTACTCTTACGACAGCAGTCGGCCCTTTAGCCATTGATGACTCTGTAGTCAAAGGGCAGCGTATGGCGAAGGCAGCGTACAAAAGCCAACAGAAGGCAGCGTACGTTAAGCCAAAGCCAGCGTATGCTAATAAAAAGGCAGCGTATGACCAGAAGTCCAAACTGAAGTCAGCGTATGCTAACAGATACAGTCCTTTGACTGTTTCTCAAAATCAGGCTGGGGGTTCTCTTCCACAGAACATACAAATGATTCCCCCATAACTTGCACATCTTGTACCAACTAAGGAGAAAGACTCTTTAGTCAACTCCTCTACTCCTAAGGTCTTTACCTCTGGAGTTAATTTGACTAGTACCTTTACTAGATCAAACAAAGGAAAACGCCTTTTGGCTAATTCCTCTCAAGATGGATTATTACCGACTCCTAGTCGGAATAATACCCATCTTCCTTCTCTCAAAATTTCTCGATCTGAGAAAGGCAAATTACAAGTATCCAAGACTGATACCAAAGTCATATCTCCTACGGATCTTCGTAATAAGCTTAATCAGAATCATCTCAATTCCACTTCTGGTATTAAGAAGCCTGATCAAACTGAGACAAGTATACTAGACTCTGATGCAGAATATGCCAAGAACTATGTGGCTCAAATTAATCAGTCTTTATACACTCAAGAACCGAGAAGACAGAAGAACAAAAGACAAGTTTCTACACAGAAACTACTTTCAAGGACTTTCCAATCTGTTCCTACAGATCTCCGGGAGTATTTACAAAATAAACGGAGAATTGATACTCCATCAGGCTATGATATTGCTCATATTTGCCATGAAAAGCATGGTTGCAACTTCTAACCTCGAGTTGTGATTCAGTGTTGTTGTTCACCAAAAAGACAATCTGTTTTCGAACGGATTCAATATGAACCAAAGTTGGATGAAGATGAACCTCTTTATGCTTCTGTCAATATGACCTCCAGAAATATTGGGGGTAGCATACGGTCTGATGCTATATCAGACTCTGAAGATGGTGTTTATCTCGGCACCCGATCCAGGACCGGAGCCTTGGCCAGAGTCTCTTCTTCTTCTCATCCAAGTGGTAATCCGGAGATCACAGAGGACTTCCTTGGAGAATACAACTTTCCAGTATTGACTCCCGTAAATAGTCCCGGGAAAGTCCCGAGAAAGATACCGACTCACACAGTGATGATTCAGAACAGACTGTTTCATCATCTATTCCTCGAATGATTACTACTTACATGGCAGAGGGCAATCATGAACCTTCAACTAGCACCGAAGCTCATGAACAAAGGATTTCTTACTTAGAACAACAGTTGCGAGCTATGGCAGATACATTGAATGCTATGCACACTCTTATGCAAGCTCAGCATCAAACTCAGCAAGTCCAACATACAGCCCCTCCAGTTATATTAAATACTCCTGTTGTTCCAAACCCGGAACCTTCTACTATTCCGGGGGTACAATCTAATGTTCCTGTACAACCCACTCCAAGTCAGTCTGGAGCTGGGGGTGGTACATATGCTGCAGTCCCTCCTCCCAATTACACTCAACAAGTTATAACTCTCCAATCTTCTGGAATTGTTACTGAAGAGTTAAGGAATCTCCGAACTCAATTCGAGGCATTTAAACAGAAGGATGGTTTGCAAAGGTTAGGTATCAAGCAACCTTACCCAATAGAATGGAAACAGGTATCGTATCCACCAAAATACAAACCTCCAACCATCTCTTTCTTTGATGGGACAACCTCCCCAAGTCAGTTCATTAATCACTTTGAAGTAATGACTGATCAATTGTAACCAAGCGATGCCCTCCTCACTCGGGTGTTCGTTGGATGTCTCAAAGGAACAGCTTATGAATGGTATAGTGTAGAAGCATGGAATTTCATAGCCAGAAAGCCCATGCGCCAGGCACTATATGCGCCAGAACTCAGACAGCAAAATCAAATAAGCCATTCGAAGAAGGACTTTTTATTATATAAAAGTCTATTACATGGCTAGAAAAGGTTATACAAAGGAGAATTTTTACAAAAGAAAGATCCTAGATCTACAGCCAGCGGCCACCATGCGCCTCCAGATAGGCGCAGCGGCCACCATGCGCCTCCAGATAGGCGCAGCAGCCACCATGCGCCTCCAGATAGGCGCAGCAACCACCATGCGCCTTCCGATAGGCACAGCAGTCACCATGCGCTGTCAGTTAGGCACAGCAGATGCCATGCACCTCCAGCCAGGCGCATCCCACCATCTCTTCAGCAGCTCAGTTATGTGCATCCAGCTCAGTTATGTGCATCCCTTCAGCAGCTCAGTCATGTGCAACTCTTCCAACCAGGCTCACCTGGCCGAGCAGAGCCCAGTTATGTGCCGCTCTTCCAGCCAGGCTCACCTGATAAGTGCTTTGATTACACAAAGCATTTAACCCTCTGGCTGGAACCAAGGAAGAGAAGAGCACGGCAAAGCTGTGGCCAGGGGAGGCTTCGAAAGAGCTTCCAAAGACCAAGGAAGACCGTGATCGAAATCATGGCACAAGGAGCTTTCAACACAATCAAAGTGGACGGCACCCACTTTGAAGGAAGAGAGAGCCTAGCACCACCATTCCGATCTACGGCTCTTCCGGAACAACGGAGACGAGGCCCGAACATCCCTATCTTTGGATGCAACAGGCACCTTCCGCCTGCCTCAGAAGCCCTCGACTCCGTCTTTTGGATGTAACAGTCACCTTCAAGTGCATCGAAGACAACACGACGTCTCATCTTCACCCTCGGGAGCACTTCGTCAACAGAATGCACCCGCATATCCAAGTTCATGCTGGAAGTACGTGAGGGAACGAGGAGCAAACCTTCTCTCCATGCCACTATTTATAGGCCGGGCAAATCAAACCCACGCGCCAAGTGGATGACTCTCCGAATTCTGTGCAATGAATTTACATTAAATGGATGAACAGGACGCCTCGAATTCAGCCAAACGGCTATTTGTAGCACTCGAGGAGCGAGACAGCTGCGTCATTAATGGACATGTCGAATGCGCCAGCCAAACAACGCATCACATGGACTCGCCCTCCAGCATCAGGCGCATCACACAGACGCGCCCCACAGTACCCGGCGCATCACAGAGGATGCGCCCCCTCACATCTCCATACCGAGTGGAACACCAACCAATGTGACCACTCAGCTGTCCATCGAACGTCACAAACATTAAATGCTGAACTGACACCAGAGTTGGCAGCACGCTTCCCAAAGTCTGAACATTTCAGCTTTTTCAGAGAACGAAGCGTCGGCAACGTCAGCATCATCATGACTCTATTCCGACGGCTACTGCCACGTGGCCATCCGCATGCGCCTCTACGGCCATGCGTCCAAACCAGCATGTGCCTCAAAAGCCATGCGCCTCAGACCCTTCACTGATCCCTAAAGACAGAAGAAGAGTCTCCAGTTGAAGCTTTGCATGCGTCTCAAAAGCCATGCGCCCCAGACTGATCTCTGATCCCGAAAGACAGAAGGAAAGTTGCCTGCATGTGCCTCAAAAGCCATGCGCTCTAAACAGTTTGTAACCCCTAAAGGGTATGAGCCGCAACCTCCTCCTACGCCCAATCAAGGCGCAGCTCACCAGATTACCCCCCCCCCCCACCAAATCCGAGATCTTCGAGCCATGGGTCGATGACACGTGTCCTTTGACTCAACTCGTCCAAGATTTCAGCAACAGAAAGATCTTCTTCTCTGCTACGTACCGGCTCACAACAACAGTATGAAGAGTTCTCCCCCTCAATCAGGGCGCATCATCTACGCGCCTCCATCAGCAACCTCCACGTGGCATCCCCACACACCGGCGCATCCTACATGCGTGCATGAGCAGCCAGCCTGCAAAACTATAAATAGAAGGATCTTCTCCTTCACACACACAGACAGAATCCACAACGAACATACAAAGAATCATCAGAGAGGCAGATACAGACACTTAACGTCTTTCTCCTCTCAGCAAGCTCCAGCACCCAGAGCAATCCACACCTTCAGAGAACCGATAACCGTCGTCAGCCCGTCAACGGAGTCAACGCATTACCCCTCGCTCCATTGGCACTAAGGACCCAGCTTAAACAAAAGTGTACTCCTAGGGCAACCAAGCGATGCCCTCCTCACTCGGGTGTTCGTTGGATGTCTCAAAGGAACAGCTTATGAATGGTATAGAAGTCTCCCGGATGGGTGCATTACTTCATTTGTCGGTTTCAAACAAATGTTTCTTGAACGGTTCTATGAAGGACTCAATGACATGACTATGTCAGCCCTCATAAGAATTAAACAGAAAAATAATGAAACCACTGAGGACTTCATTGAAAGATTCAGAAGAGAAGCCCTTAAAATGCCTCTCGGAACTCCCGATGCTGTTACCATCGACACTTGCAAGTCGAATCTCTTACCAATCATCAGTATGTGGACAGGGACCACTCAGTTTCAAGATTGGCCTTCTTTCATCGTCAGTGCCAAGGCTGCTGAAGTCAGTGCTGAGACCTTCAAAGGTCTGGGGGTACAAATGGCTCCCAAGAAATTAAATCAGAGTGCTAGCAATAGTACTCGACCCAATAATCGCAAAGGGAAAGAAGCTCTTGAAGTTAATCTCCAGAGCAATAGTCAAGAGGTAAAGACTACCCAAGCTACTCCAGCTCCAACAAATCAACAACAGAGACCTCCTCGACCGAAGGAAGAATATTCTTTCGACGATGACGATGTTCAGGGTATCTTTGAATGCTTGCTCAAAGGTAATAAGATTCAATTGCCAGAAATTAAAAAGCCTGATGAAGCCAATAAGACAGATCATCCAAAATATTGTCCATATCATAGAATGCTGGGTCATACAATCCGGTCTTGCTATGTATTAAAAGGGAAGATTCAAGAGATGATTAAATCAGGAGCTGTGACACTAACACCCAAAGACAAAATAGTCACAGCAAATGTAATTTCAATGCAGTTCGGTGACTTTCCTCCCTTAATGGTAGAAAGTGGGATTGTTCCTATCCCCAAAGCAACTCTCGAAGTTGTAAACATCCCACCAGCGCAGAATGACGGACTTGTTCCTGTCACAACTAAGAAGGGAGAGATCATGTGGATTCATCCGGATTTAATGACGGAGTTTGAGACATCTTCCTCTTTTTCTCGGAAGACTCCATCATCTAAAAAGAAGCTCGGGAAGACTAAGTCATGTAATATGACTTCTAGTTTCACACCTGATTTTTACCTAACCTCTACTTTCATCTTGGCAGGAAATTCACTCCCTACGGAGATAAAATCTGTACCTCAATCTGAAGATAGATACAAGCCTGCTTTTCATCTATACAGTTCACAATCTCGTAAATTGATGGCGAAGATGGGTTATGATCTAGCCACTGCTCCTGGTTTGAACTCAGGCAAGGGACTCTGAGCACCTTTAGCCATCACTATGAGGCATAATCAATCTCGTGTTGGCCTTGATTTCTGGAATGAAGCTCTCATCAAACATAAAAGAACCAAGAGCAAGATAAAGAATTGTAACATGGTTTCCATAGACCCTGAACCAGAATCTGAAGTTGAAGTCCATGCTGGAACTCGGTCAGGAAAAATATATCTGAAAGATTATGCTGAAATTCCTGAAGAAACTTCTGATGTCCTTCCGGTTACAGCTCCAACACCAGTCTCCACTGAAGAGCCTTTAAATGTTCCTGTTGAGACAGTTCCTTCTAAACCAACAGCAGCTGACAAAGGCAAACAACAAGTCCGCTTCGACAAACCATTGAAGAAGTCATCTCCTACAGGACTTGAAAAGCCTTATAATTTTGATATATTGGCTCAACTAGCCAATACACCAGCTAAATTATCAATCTTCGAGCTCTTACGCCTCTCTAAAGAGACTCGAGAAACTCTAAGTGAAGCACTGCTGCAAGCAGAAACCTGCTTAACTCTTCTCAAGAAGTTGGAAACAGAATCTGTTTCTCATTGCCATAATGTATTAGAATTTATTCCAAATATTACCTTTACGCAGGACGATATGCTGCTAGAGGATAATCGACACGACCGTCCTTTATATCATACAGGATATATTGATTCTATGAAGGTTGATCGTCTCCTGATTGATCCAGGATCTGCTCTCAGTATTATGCCAAAAGCTATGTTAGATGCACTGAAGATACCTGTGCATAGTCTTTCCAGCACTATCACTACCATCTTGGGATTCAATCAAGGAAAAAGCGAGCCTTTGGACAAGATTCGCCTCAAATTTCAAATAGGCGATCTTCGCACTAAAGTTACTTTTTACATCATCGACAATCATGGTTGCTCATACAATGCTCTATTGGGGAGACCATTCTTGCATGAACATAATGTCGTTCCTTCGACTCTTCATCAGTGCTTCAAATATGTTGATCATAATGGAGAAGTTCAAAAGGAGGTTGCAGATCTCTATCCATTAAAAGGAGTTGAAGCTTACTTCAATGACGCTCGTATGTACAAAGATGAATACTCAAAAGTCTTACAAGCTATGGATAATGATGATGAGATAGCAAAAGTTGGCACTTTTGTTATTCCTGTAAAAGGGCGTATCACTCCTCCGCAGTCTGTTAAATCATCTGAAGAAGGCTCACTGATAATTCCTGTCAGTGGACGTACTACTTCATCACCTGCCCAAGTTCCACAAGGCTCACTGATAATTCCTGTCAGTGGACGTACTACTGTATCGCCTTCCCAAGCTCCACAAAGTTCGCTGATAATTCATGTCAGTGGACGCACTACTCCCCCTCCATCTTCTCAGGCTAGACCCGATACTCTAGTCATTCCAGTCAGTGGACGTACTACTTATCCACGATCTTCTTCAAGGGAGCTCACCTCTTCTGAGCCTTTTGTTATCGATCTTAATCGAAACAAAACTTCTGATCGCTCTTCCTCTCCCCCTTTTGTCATTAATTTGACTAAGTCTGATAAGGCTCAGCCTTCTGTTGTAAATACAGTATCTAATATTAATGAAGCATCTCCTTTGCAGTATATTGATGTCTGTAATTATGTACAAAGTTATTTACAATTGCTAGATAGCTTAGAGCCACTAACTATAGGAGTTGTTCAAACTCTTCATACAGACGTATCATTAGAGTCCATACAAAAATCATATTTTGTGGTCCCTATTAGGAAGAAGGGAGAAAATCCGATATTCTTCTATAAATGACCTAAGAATCCTCCTAATCTGGAAGAAGATGACAAAAACGACGATACTAGAAGGTTACAACTGCGTCACTACAGTCAACAGTCCAAAAATATCATCAAGAATATGGGTTATGACTTCAGAACCAGTCTCAATAATGGAAAAGGAAGAAGAATGCATGTTCGAATTCCTCCATTAAAATACGGAAGGACAAAGTGTGGTTTAGGTTACACTGCTCCTACCCCTTTCATCAACACAATCCATGAAGATTTAAAATCTGATGAAGACGAACGATCTGAGTCTTCCGATTCCCTCTCCTGGGATTCTGACACTAGTATTGGTGATCTCCATCGCTCTATTCTATCCATCAATATGGTCTCTGTTGATGGCCCGCAAGAAAATGATGAAGATGAGGATGATTTTGAAATATCACCCGAATCAGAACAATGGGCTCAAAGATTAGATAATCAATGGGAATTCAGGTTCGAACAGAGGGAACCTTCTACTGAAGATAAACTGATCCAAATTGATGTTGGGGAAGAAGGGTCCCCTAAACCAATATTCATCAGCGAAAGTCTTTCAGAAACAGATAAACAAGACATGATTAAACTTATTCATGATTATATCGATGTCTTTGCCTGGAGTTATGAGGATATGCCAGGACTAGATCCAAAGATTGCAATGCACAAACTCAATATCATGCCAAATGCTAAACCGGTCAAACAACAACAGCGACGATTTCGTCCAGACATCATGGATGCAATTGAAGCTGAAGTCAACAAGCTTATGGCTTCTGGATTTATTCGAGAGGAACAACATCCTGAATGGGTGGCTAACATCGTTCCTGTCCTCAAAAAGACCGGCAAGATTCGGGTCTGTATAGACTTTTGTGATCTCAATGCAGCTTGTCCTAAAGACGAGTTTCCTCTTCCAATTACCGATGTCATGATCGATAACACATGTGGTTTCGAACGAATGTCATTCATGGATGGGTATTCGGGATATAATCAAATCAAAATGTTTCCAGATGATAAAAAACACACTTCTTTCAGAACGCCGATCGGTACATACTGTTATACAGTGATGCCGTTTGGTCTCAAGAATGCAGGGGCAACATATCAGCGAGCAATGAGCACTATATTCCGCGAACATCTCCGAAAAATAGTCGAATGCTATGTTGATGATATTGCAGTCAAAAGTCGACGAAAGGAGGATCATATCCAAGATTTGAAGACTATCTTTGATTTAATACATCAGCATCAACTTAAAATGAACCCTACTAAGTCCTTCCTGGGTGTCTCTAGTGGCAAATTTCTCGGCTTCGTCATTACCGCTAAAGGTATACACGTGGATCCCGAGAAGATCAAAGCCATTCAAGAGATGCGTCCTCCACACACCTTAAAAGAGCTACGAGGATTTCAAGGAAGAATTGCTTATATCAGGAGATTCATTTCCAACTTATCAGGACGCTGCAGACCATTCAACAAACTTCTGAAGAAAGGTGTATCTTTCATTTGGAACGAAGAATGTCAAAAAGCATTTGACGATATCAAACAGTATCTCATGAACCCTCCGGTTTTGGTACCTCCCATTTCGAGAATACCATTCCTTCTATATGTTCGAGCCATGGATCATTCTCTTGGTGCATTACTCGCTCAGAAAAATAAAAATGGCCATGAACAGGCTATTTATTACCTCAGTCGCACAATGACAGGTGCTGAACCGCGTTATTCTCCAATCGAGAAAGAATGCCTAGCATTAATGTTTGCTGTTCAGAAAACGCGACATTATATTATCGGTCAAACGATTCACGTCATTTCCAGAGTGAATCCTATCAGGATTATGATGAAGAAACCCGGTATTCTCAACTCCAGACTAGCTAATTGGGGAATCTTGTTAGCTCAATACGACATGCATTATATTCCTCAGAAGTCAGTTAAAGGACAAGCACTTGCTGATTTCCTAGCAGCTCATGCAGTTCCAGAAGATTCTAAATTATATGATGAGATTCCAGACGAAGTCTTGGATTCAAACCTGGTTTCTGAAGAAATTCCTACCTGGCATCTATTCTTTGATGGAGCATCTAGAATAGGTCCTAATGGCGATATTGTCGCCGGAGTTGGGATTGTTCTAGTATCCCCAGAAGGATTAACTATTCAGAGGGCTTATTCTCTGGATCAATCATGTTCAAACAATGTAGCTGAATACAATGCGTTGCTTATCGGTCTTCAACTTGCTAAACATCTAGATATTCAATATTTGGAAGTTTATGGAGACTCTAAGCTTATCATCAATCAGATCAGAGGAATATATGAAGTTCGTCATCAAGATTTGATACCTTATCATCGAGCAGCACTCTCTATGGCCTCATCTTTTGAAGGTTTCTTTATTGAACATGTTCGACGAGCCTATAATGCAGAAGCTGATGCTTTGGATAATCTTGCTGCTGTATTAGCTATACCAATCAGACGTCAGCAAGTAATAGTGGTTTATAACCGAGAACTATTCTGCATAGAGAATAATCTGGCTTTGGCTTTTCCCCATAATCTAGACAAAGATTCTCTTGACAAAGTGTCCTCATCTTCTTCTGATTCTACTATGGAATATGTCTTTTCTAATAAAACAGAAGCCACAACTGAAGACTGGAGACGCCCGTTTCTAGACTTTGTATTATATGACATACTTCCCGATAATCCGAGTGAAGCAGCATCTATTCGGCGTCGATCTCTCAGATTTTATTATAATCATGCGACGAAGACATTATATCGTCGGTCTTACGACGGTCTTCTCCTCCGATGCATTGCTGGTGAAGAAGCACAACAGATAATCCGTGAAGCACATGATGGTGTTTGCGGAGCTCATCAACCAGGACCTAAACTTCAAGATCGTATCCGACGTATGGATTATTATTGGCCCACGATGGTGGCTGACGCTATTCAATATGCTCGAAAATATAAAGCCTGTCAAATTCATGCAGACTTTATTCATCAACCGTCAGAATTCTTACACCCAACAGCGGCATCATGGTCCTTTGAAGCTTGGGGTATGGACGTCATTGGTCCCATCAACCCACCATCATCAAGAGGACATCGGTTTATTCTAGCAATAACCGATTACTTTTCCAAATGGGCTGAAGCAATCCCGTTATCTGAAGTCAAAACTTCTAGTGTTATCAACTTCATCAAACATCATGTTATCTATCGATTTGGTGTTCTTCGGCATATTATTCATGATAATGGACCGCAGTTCGTCAGTCAGAAATTTACTCGATTCTGCGACGATCATCGGATTAATAATTTAGCTTCTACAGCATATAATCCAGCAGCTAATGGATTGGCAGAAGCTTTCAATAAAACAATCATCAAACTCTTGAAAAAATTCGTTTCTTCCAACAAACGCAACTGGAGTGAGAAGCTTGGTAAATGTTTATGGGCCTACCGCACCACAGTTCGCAATGCGACCGGATGTACGCCTTTCTCTTTAGTATATGGGTGTGAAGTTGTTCTTCCCCTTGAGATCCAGATTCCTTCTCTGAGAATTGCAATCTCCAATGAACTTACAACAGAAAACAATGATCGTCTTCGACTTCAAGAATTGGAAGCTCTAGATGAAAAACGATTGTATGCTCAACAAAATATCGAGCTGTATCAGGCCCGAATCTCAAAGGCTTTTAACCGGAAAGTCAAAGTCAGAGCAAATCAGAAGGGAGAACTGGTCCTTACTGTCAGACGTCCTATGACCATGACACATATGAGCAAAGGCAAATTTGACGCGAAATGGGAAGGCCCATTCGTAGTAAACAAAGTCTTCTCTAACGGAGCATACCAGCTTGCCTCTATGGATGGAAAAGTCATGATGATGCCTATCAATGGCAAATTCTTAAAGAAATATTATGTATAATAATTTCATCATTCCCCAGCAAATATGAAATCAAAGTTAATTCTTCTTTACAAAAGTTATCTCGATATCGTTATCCCCAGAGGAAACTGATATTCCACCATGTATCATCTTCCCAGAGAATTTGATATTTTATTTTATTAGATCCCCAGTGGTTTTAATAAAGATCTTGAATAGAAAATCATGTCCATATTACCTCTGAATTTTCTATCTCAGTATGTATCATATTTTCTATTCTAGGAAAATGATATCTCGTCTTTTGATTTCCGAGTCCAAAGATCATGGAAAATAGAATGCAAAGATATCTTTATATCTGAATTCTGTTTTCTCTAATCAGTATTAAACTAAAAATTTTTGGTTTAATATCATGATAGAGTTGCAAATTTCATTCGTATACTCTATTCTATTGAAATATGTCATGTATTATTTACCTCTGAACATGTTTTCTACAAAAATATTATCCACAAAATTGAAATCAAGCCAAGATATTCATTTCAATCAAAATCAAAACATTGATTACAAATGGGTATCAAAACTTCAATAAATGATAAATGTAAAAGGTCTATTTAGGAGAAATTATCTCCTGAATACGAATGATTACATTATTCATCTTCTCATCATGAGCTTTCTTGATTCGCTCTGCTGTTTCAGCTCCAATCATCCGTTGGTCATATTCTACAATAATAGAGCTACGGCGATTAGTCTCTTCAATCTGATTGGTTTGCATCAATTCTCGCTCCTGCTGTAAAACTTGACCGCGTTCAGCTGCAGATTTACGATCAGTAGCAATCTTTGATTGTTCCTTTTCCACGGAGACGATTTGCTCCTGAATACGAGCTAACTCTTCTCTCAACTTTCTAAGCTCTTCAGCTTTTGACTCTTCATCTTTCTCTAGGCGCTCCATATTCTGACGAGTATTTATTATTTCTTCGTCTTTCGCCATTAGCTCTTTAGAAGACTGAGCGAGGAATTCTGTCAGAGCAATGTGCTGAGCTTGAGCTTCATTCTCCAATTGAGCAATCTCAGCTGCAGTCAGAGAATTAATATCCTTCTTTTTAATCTCCCAGTATTTTTGGATGTTTACTTCTAAATCATTCAGGAGATGTTCAAAGAAGACACATTGAGCCTCATAACCAGCTTGTCTCAAGGCTGAACGTGGAAAACTAGTCGCCTCTCGAAGACTCGAAAAGGGCATAGTCTCATCCTTCATAAGTCGTCTTGAGTATGTATCTAGATATGAATAAATAATGTCTGAATACATCCCCATGATCTTTGCTATCCCTGTGTCAAAACCGGGAGTCACTGCAATAGTAGGAGAAGGAGCAGGAGGAGCCTCTATTCTTGGAGTTGAAGTTAATGCTTTTGGAGAACTCGGCAGATGTGAACTTCCCTCACCCACATCAGTTTGAACAAGTGGGGCTTGAGTAGAACTCATAGCCGGTGCAGTTCCTACAGCTGTTGAAATCAAAGAAGCATGATCAAAATTAAAAGACAATAAAGCAAAGACAAGACAAAACTTTGATGAATGAAATATTACCTGGAGCTGGTTCATATTCAGTTTCCTTCGGAACATTCAGCCCGGCTCTTAGTCTGTTCAGGGTACTTTCTGACACGGGATTTATTTCACTGCTTCCCGCCCCAGAAGTACTCGGAACTTGAACTTCTATTTCCAGATGCCTCTCCGGTTCTGGTGTCAACTCCGAGTGCTGACCAATAGTTTTCAGTACATCAATTGAAACCTTAGACGGTGATTCATCGTCTATCTCCATGTCTTCTTCTCCAGAAGGATCAGACGATGGTTCATAGTCAACTTGTTCACTCTCTGAAGCTTCAGCAATTGGTTTGAGAGAAGTGGCTTCCTTCACTGATTCTCCCGAAATCAGTAAATCATTAGCCGTTTCAGTCTGATGCTCGGCCTCTACCGCAGGTTGACTAATTTCCTGCGCATCATCGGCCATTGGTGGAACTGAGCCTATATCAGAAGGTTTAGAAGACCCAGCAGTTTCAGGAATCTCTTCTTCTTCTGTCTTTACAAAAAAATCAAAAGCAGCTTGCTTTTCTGCGGCCAATCGCATAGCACGATCGGTGGGACTCTCTGCATCCAGACAAATTACGGATTTAGTTTTTGAAACTATTACTTTTCTTCCTATTCTTTTGGTTAAAGAAACAGTAGGATAATTGTCTATTGGATCACTACCTGCTTCATCAACATCTCTGACTCGTTCAGAAACAGGAGAATTCCCGGGAATAGTAATTCCTCCGCGACTTCGAGTCTCTGCTCGAGTAGCTCTTTTTGCGGCAGGACCCGCAGCACCTTTACTCCTCTTCCTCTTCGGTGTATTATCAACAGATATACTCTTTTCAGCACTCCCGATAGGCACATGCAATGGTTGATGAAGGTCATCAGAGAAGAAAGTTTCCAAAACATCATCATCAACTTCATCGGTGGCCAGAGGATCTTCTTTGTCGTGACAATCCCTAGGCAAGGCGGATTTGGTTGATTTCTTTTCAACATGAATAAAGCTTTTACCTAAGATGCTAAATTTTTTATCAAAGGTATTAGCTGATACATAAAATCTGGCATAGGACGCCAATATCTTAGCTCCTCTCCGATAGTTGACCGGATCTGGCATAGAAAAGGTAGCCCCTGTACCTTTGGCAATGTAATATAGCCAAGCTCTGGCACCATCAACCAACCCGTCTTGATGAGCAAAACACGTCGTTGCATTGCCCACATGTAACTGATCGTAACCAAATTGACGAGCAAATCTGCTCAGAAGATATGGCTCTAGATATGTGATGTTGTCACGGCGGCAAATTAAATGAGATGGCCTGATTCTCTTTAGCCATTCATGTTGGACATCATCCAACTCATTAGCACCAACACCGTCAATCAATCTCCCGAGCATGGTCTCATAACCAACAGGTGGAGGAACACAGGTGAAGCTCCATAGTTCTCCCCTGTTCAAGATGGTTCTGCAATCGGTTAAAGTGTCATATCTCTATTTCGGTATGTGCTTGTACCTTTCAAGGAAAGTATCATCTGGCCTAGCCATCCCAGCACTCATGAAGGATTCAAAATTTAGAAGCAGCCATCCAAACAAGTATGTAAAGGGCATTTCTACCCGAGGAAAGGACGTCAGGCTCTTCCGTGCCAATTCGAACATCCTATCTGTGTATGCCCTTAATCCGGCATTCAGACGGCAGGTCATTGCCGTTAATAGATCCATCTTATACCCAAAAACCAGACGGATTGCTGCGAAGACGACTCCTCTGTGCATCCTGTCTGCCGAACAGGTGCCAGGAACTACGAATTTCCTCAGCCAAAGAGATATGAATCCGGCCAGATGACCTTCAGCGGACAATTCTCGGCCACCCTGCTTAATATAGGTTTCTAACCTATCACCGGCCTTGTAGCTGTCGATGTCTTCTTCGACGACAATGTCGTCATGATTAGTCTCCCGGATTAATCTGTTAATCTCGGCTTGACTCAAGGGCTTAAATTTACCGACATACTGATCGGTCTTTTTCTTCTTCTGAATTTCGTCAGTGCGGCCTTGAAACAAATAAGCCATCCACTTCGAAGAATAGCAATTGGAGTCCCCCTCTCCACCTTGTCCCTTATAAAAAGCTTTACAGATGCTGTAATGACACATTAATTCTTCAAATACATAAAGAATTAGTGGGTTGGCTGCAGAAATCTTATTCATTTCATCAATAAAAGGGATATATTCTTCATATGGCAAATCTCCTGTTGGTAGCTGAGATATATATGCCATTTCATGAAGGGCGAATCCCATCTCGCCCTTTGGGGTCATGAAGGTGTCGGTCTGATAGTTATATCTCTCCGCTAATGCCAAAAACAGATCCGGGTTTGGTTTGAAACCATAAGCAGTACACTTAATGGCATCATATAAACCTATCGCCTTCAACTGTGCACCGAAGTTCTGCAAAATCTATCTCACTAGAGCAGTCCATCTAGTATTCTCTGGATTTACTAGACCAGTCAGCCTCATTGACTGTTTTGGGTAGATGGCATTCTTTAATTGAGCAAATTCGTTGGCAAAAATTGGGACTCTGACTGGCTTCAGCAGTGCCGAGTCCTCAGGAGGGATGGTGGCAGGTAACAGTCCTCGCAGAGATGTGACATGTGGTTCAGTACCACTGCGGAACCTTCCTTGACGATATCCAATCCACCCAGCCTTAGCTTATCGGGATGGAGTAATATCCCACTTCATCTGTCTTTGCTGGCCCGAATGGAATAAACGGGCTATGTTGATACTCTTTGTCAAACCAGTCAAATACATAGGTTGATTTGCATCACCATCCCTGTGATAAGAGTATGCTACTTTGTCAAGAGCAGGCTGAGAATTCATGTCAATAGCATCTCCAAAAAGGAATGCTGGCTTCAAATGGGCAACACCATCTACACTCTGTAACGGCAGTCCACTCATCAGGTTCAGCAAAGTATCATCTTCCTGATTGGTCAACAGAGCTATTCTTGTGGAAGGTCCTTCAAATTGGGGAAAACGAACATGTGATAGATCACTTCTATAATTATTTCCCATACTTCCTTCAAATTCTGCTTCCTGAGCCAGAATATCCACTGCAAATGAAGAATAAAGTATTAAAAATCTTCAATATCGAGAGAGTATAAAGTTTAATATACGCTTAGTTTTACTAAGCGTACAGCTCAATTTACGCTTAATTCTTACTAAGCGTATGGCAGACTCAAGGTTCAGCATATGCTCAGTTTTCCTTAAGCGTATGGCAGACTCAAGGTTCAGCATACGCTCAGTTTTCCTTAAGCGTATGGCAGACTCAAGGTTCAGTATATGCTCAGTTTATCTTAAGTGAATGATTTTAAAAGTTCAGTTTATGATCAGTTTGAGCGTATCAGCGTATGATTGACAAGATGATCATCAGAAAATACGCTAACACAGGAGTTAGCGTATCTCAATGAGACAAGTTGCCATAGCATATTCTTTTAAGATAGCGCATTTTGATATCTCTAACAAAAATACGCGTATCTTACAGATATACGCTCCAAACATATTTTTCGTAAAAACGAAAAATATGGAATACGGCTAAACCCTAAAGAGGGAAGCGTATTTGCTGACGTATTGACCCTAAAGAGGGATACGCTCTCTGAGTTCTGTTCTAACCAGAGCCCTAAAAAGGGAATAGTTATTGTTCATCATCTTCGTCCTCACCATAAAGAGGTTTTAATGGCCGTTCACTGCGTGAATTACGCTGACTGGCCGTCTTCTTGGTGGTGGCAGTGTCGACGGCAGGATGAGATGACTCCTCAGGGGCTTTCCCCTTTCCTTTCGCAGAAGCATCAGCTTTGGGCACCATTAATGGAGATGGGGTTGAAGACGAAGAAAGGGAAGAAGGATTCCGAGTTTCTGAAAGCTCTTTTCTCTCTTGAAAGCAAAAGTTGTGGTAAAGAAATAACTTAGGTCTTTGAAAGACTATTTATAAGAAAAGAATGAATTTCAAACGACGACCGAATCCCTAAAGATTTGCACTGATATCAAGGACATTAAACAAACTCATGTCAGCGTGTCAGGACTTATTCTAACTTTTAAATTCAAAGTAATTTCGAACTTTTGAAACTCATAAAGTTCGAAAACTTTGAAGGGGGTCTTGTAGAGTGTGAAAATTATGACACGCTGACTCAGTCAAAGTCACACGCTCAAGGCTATACGCTCAGTCAAAGCCATACGCTCAAGACCATACGCTTAGCCATGGCCATACGCTCATCCAAAGGCCGTACGCTCAGTGAATATTTTATTATTTCCTGAGATGACAGCGCAGCATGTATTTAATAAAGGATGAATCTGACACTTCGTCTTTCGTGCAAAGACAGCTGTCCAAAAAAGATTAGCCGTCGTATGGGTTTTCGAAGAGTTGGTTTTATCTTTTACGAGGACAGCTCAGCATCTCTCATAAATGCAAAGGCCATCATTACTGTCAGTTTTGACAGTCTGTCAGCCATCATATCCGCAGTCACGACGCTCGAGAAGATTTTGTCAGTTATTGAAAGATATGGCGTATCAAAGAAGATTGATGATGGCCACATGTCTACTTATTCAAACATGCCACGTGTCTACTTATTCAAACATACGACTCCTTCCAAATTAAGTGAGCGTATGGATCTCATACGACTCCTTCCCAATTAAGTGAGCGTATGGATCTCATACGACTCCTTCCCAATTAAGTGAGCGTATGGACCCCATACGACTCCTTCCAACTAAGTGAGCGTATGGATCTCATACGACTCCTTCCCAATTAAGTGAGCGTATGGACCCCATACGACTCCTTCCAACTAAGTGAGTGTATGGATTTCATACGACTCCTTCCCAACCAAGTGAGCGTATGGATCTCATACGACTCCTTCCCAACCAAGTGAGCGTATGGATTCCATACGACTCCTTGACAAGTGAGCGTATAGTTTCCATACGACTTTCTGTCAATAATGTGAGCGTATCAGCTTTAAAAGGTTCTATGCTGTCCAAGTCAGTGTATGCAAGAAATGTGCCTTCAAAAGCTAGCTTATGACTCTTCCTCTAAGGCAGCGTATCACAGCAGTTGTGTCCAGAATGATTTTCAACGTGCAGTTAACACACGTTCTCACGTGTCCTGCACTCAGTTATCCACTTCTTCAGAAGTTATACAACGTGGCATTCATGCCATCAATCTCTCCGGAATATGCTCCACTACTTTCAACCGCACGCTAATGTGTCTCCATCAGAATTTGCCACGCGTCCCTGCAGTTATGCACACGTCAAGTAACTACCAGAGCGTATGCTTAAGGACAGTTATCCTGAACTCTATAAAAGAGAGTTTCTTCATCTTCATCAGAGACTACAGTCAATTTCAGAGAGAACAGATAGATTGCCCAGTTGCTGTCTAAGTTCTTCAAAGTTCTAGTTTTCTTTATCGCATCGTCCAAGGGATAAAGTAATCGTCTTCTAGATTAGATTCCTACAGTTGTAATTTTCTCAGATACAAAATAAATAAAGTGAATTTATTTATGGAAAACAGTTAGTGCCTACTTCCTATAACTGATTCAACTCATCGATCAAAGGCTGTAAGTACACATCAATATTCCTCTTGGGATTGTTCGAACCAGGAATTATAACGGTTAGAAACATGTACTGAGTCTTCATGCACATCCAAGGCGGTAGGTTATACGGAGTGTCAATCACAGGCCAGCACGAATACCGGGATCTCGAAAGACCAAAAGGAGTAAGACCGTCAGAAGATAGCCCCAACCTGACATTACGCGGATCTGAAGCAAAATCAGGATACACTCGATCAAAGTGCTTCCACGCTTCTCCATCGGTTGGGCGATCCAACACTCCTTCAATCTGTTCTCGCATGTGCCAACTCATATTTTCGGTCATCTCTTTCACCATAAATAATCTTTGCAACCGCGACGTTAAAGGCAAGTAGTGCATTGAATCGGTCGGTCTTCTTGCACCGGTAGACCTTCCTGTACTAGTTGTCTTATAGCGATCAGCACCATAAAATCTGCACACATCTGCGTCCTTGTCGTCTTTGTAGTACAGCATGTACCCATTGCGACAAGAATCAATTTTCGCGTATCCCATCCAGAGCGATCTCACCATCCTCTTAGACCGATAGAAGTCTTTAGGTAACTTAGCACCCGCCGACAAGATCTCTATAATCAACTCCAACACTCGGTTGTAGCATTCTTGCGACATGTTAAAATCTGACTTAATGCTCAACAGTCTTTTAACCACCTTCAACGGTGAATGATCCTCACAACCAGGATACAATGGAGTTCTTGCATTCTCTAGCAACTCCATGAACTTTGCAGCATCGACATTCGGTACCTTCTCAGCTGCATCATGAACGAAACTAGGCCCCGCAGCGTCGAAAACCATGTTCACGCACCCGTCGTCGTATGCATGATTATCTGAAACAAAATTAGGTCCCGCATGCATATACGGCTCAACATAAGGCTCCGGCTCTGATGCTAAAGACACAAGTTCTCCGTGTGTGGTCCACTGATAGTAATTAGGCGTGAAACCCCTTGAGTACAAATGATATGTCACTTCCACTTCTGGATAATATTTCACGTTATGACATTTCACACACGGACACTTAATTTTGGTGTCGTCCATGTACTCAGGGAACGCCTTAGAAACTGCAGGAACTGCTCTACTTCCGCTATGTATTCATCCCGCACACCACACATATCATCAGGACGATGATTGTACATCCATGAAAGATTCCGCAAGTAGTAATTCATATCCATTTGGAAATAATTATGCAAAGATGGACACCCATTATCCAATAGGCACAAATTCGTATATTATGTCTTATTATGGGACACACATTAGTAGCAGACAGTTACTAATAACCATGCTATATCGCACATAAGTTCTTGTGCATCCAACGTGTACACATACGCTATCAATTTTTACTGATGTCAATCTCATTCAGACACACCAGATTCGTTTCGATATCGCCAGGGTCAAGTTAAAAATTGTCTTAATTAACATCTATTTTCAAGACTTAAATATAATGTCACCTACAACCGATATCTAAGACCCCATGACAAAGTCAAGTAGACCCCATGACAAAGTCAAGTAGACCCCATGATTATAATGTCACCTACAACCGATATCTCATTCAGACACACCAGATTCGTTTAGATATCGCCAGACCATATATATATATAATGTCACCTACAACCGATATCTAAGACCCCATGACAAAGTCAAAGACATTATTGACAAGACTTGAATATAATATCAACTAATATCCTAAGATACTACTTAGAATCCTAGGATACTATCTTAACTCTAACATATTAACTGGCTAACTTAGGATACTAAACGTATCCTCTAACATCTTATGTATCCTAGATATCATAACATCTATCTCTAACACATATATATAGGAACTAGCCGCTGCCGCTGCCTATTGCACTAACATACTGTTAGTATCCCTCTATGAATTGGAATATGTGATACATTTATTTGTCTTCAAGAATTAAACATATGCAATTACCTATCACATACATATTCCTTCATTTGATACATATAGTGAGACACGCATCTCTTCATGAGTTGTGGCTAAGGAAAGCTACTGTCCTGCTGCCTTCATGGCTTCTGAACTCTACTACACTAATCTAACACTCACACCAACACTCACATGAACCTAGACTAACATTCTATTATCTGATACCATATTATCCTGATATGCATATCCCTTACTAACATCCTAACATACAAGGATACCAAACTTACTGATACTCAAGTGAGTATCTCAAAAACTCCCTATTCACCTATGGTTACAACCCAAACCCTAAACTCTGATACAACTAACCAAGTGACCCCAAGCCTCTGATACATACTAGACACCCTATAGATTAGACCCTCTGATACATGATATTAAGGCTAACCCCCATGCCTATGGCCTAGTGTCACGAGTCAATGGCCACTTGGGCAATCACCAAAAAGGAGGGTGTTCCCTACTAATGTCACTGCTCTGTGGCAGAGCCAAGGGCAATGCAGTAGCCAAAGCAAACTCTACTTTTCCTTGCCTCATGCCTATTATCTGCAGTGCCTAGCCAAGGCCACTGCTCTGTGGCTACTAGCAAATGCAAGGCAAATGCCTAAGCCAAAATCTGTCAAGACAAACCATGCCAACCCAAGCACTGCAGGCCACACATGTATATGGCTTCCTATAAACCAACCCATCTAAACACCTGCACTCGACCATGGGGCACTCTCTTGTGCATCCAATGCACAGGTCTAATGGCCCCTAAACCTGTCATACCCCATCCTGCCATTAAGTTGCTGCCTATTAACACAGGTAACTCTCCTATACATTCACACTTCTCACACTCTCTTCCTCTGTGATACATGTATTTGTTACATCTGTTACATCCGCTGCCGCTGCCGCTGCCGCTGCCGCTGCCGCTGCCGCTGCCGCTGCCTATTGCACTAACAGTATGTTAGTATCCCTCTACTAATCCTATTGGGCATAAACCCATCCTAGCCACTCTCGGAATTTCTCTACGGGTGATATCAAACCTATCCTAACTTCCTAATGAGGACTCAAAAGAGCTTCAAAATCGAACCTATGGATTCAAAACACACACAATAGCTGTGTGTGTGTGTCCGTGTGTGTCTGTATGTGTGTGTGTGTCCGTGTGTCCGTATGTGTATGTGTGTGTGTCCGTGTGTCCGTGAGTGTGTGTCTCTGTGTGTGTGTGGGGGGGAGAAGGAGGAGTGTTAGGGTTTACCGGAGAGAAGGAGGAGCAGCTCGGATTGGGGGAGGAGGAGCTCGAGGAGGAGGAGCTCGGGGGGGGGAGGGGTTGGGGTCGCCTAGGGAGGAGGGAGTCGCCGGAGGGGGGGGGAGGGAGTCGCCGAGAGGAGGAGGGAGTCAAAAAATATGAAATTTTCGAGTAAGGGAAAAAAAGGAAACATAACTGTGCCCTAAGTAAAAAAAATTAGCGACGTCAAGACGTCAACAGTTGACGTCGCTAAACGTCGCAACCTTTTAATATATTGTGACATATTTTAATGATATGTCGCTGAACGTCGCTATTCCGCGACGTACTTTATCTATTGTTGCAGAACGTCGCTATTCAGCGACGATTTGCGATGTCAATAAAAGGGCATCGCTATATTACATATTTAGCGACGGTTTTTGTTCTGTCGCTAAATAACGTCGCTAATATAGCATATTTTAGTAGTGGAAGAGAAACCGAGAAGAAGAAGAAGAAGAAGAAGAAGAAGAAGAAGTGAAGTGTTCATGGTTAGTTTAATTTTTTAATTATTTTTTAATTATATTTATTACTCATATCCTAAGAAGAAGGAGAAGAAGTGAAGTGTTCATGGTTAGTTTAATTTTTTTAATTATTTTTAATTATATTTTTTGCTCATATCCTAAATCCTAATTCTCTAACCTAATACAAACAATAATGCTCACCCCTAACCCAAAAAATTGAATCCTAAGACTAATCTTAAACCTAATCTTGACCCCAACCCTAACTCTTAAGACTAATCTTATACCTAATCTAGACCCCTACCCTAACCCGTAAGCTAAACTCTACTAATAACCTTAACCCCCTAACCCTAACCCGTAAACTAAACCTTAACCTAATCCAAACCCTTACCCTAGCCCTAACCCTAACCCTAATCCGTAAACTAAACCCTAACCTAATCCAAACCCTTACCCTAATATAAACCCAAACCTAATCCTACTAATGTAAATCCTAACCATGACTACTTAAATATGTGTTTTGACAACCATCTTTTTATAGATGCCAAAACGATGGTCGTATACCAGGGGGGCCAACGACAGAATTAATTAGGCAGTAGCGCGAGTCGCACATATGTAGTCTGATATTTACTAGAGAGGTATATTAAATTTTAATTTTGTTAGTCAATAAATTTTATATTTTATATGTTTAGTAATAACATAGTTCATATGTTTTATATATAGTATGTGATTATAAAAGTGAAGTACGGTATCGAGAAAACAATACATGACACTATGAGGGCCAACTTGATTTTTGGAAGTTGACTAGTGACCAAGAAGCTTTATTGCACGTATTTGATTTTTAGTACATTGATCAAATTCACGATAGAGACGAAATACGTTCCAGCTACCTTTTGACGAAATGACTATTGTATGATGTTTTGTTTTCATTCATATAAAAGTCACCTTTCTTTGACAAAACTATTTCAGTTACTTCGCATGATGTTTCCTTTTCATTCTCCTGGTTGATTTGCGCAACTCCTTCTATTGTTCCCTAAAACATTGCAATCACTACATCGAAGATCTCTTGAAGATTGATCATTTGCCATAATACGGTTCTTCTTTGGTCTTCCGGCTTTACATCGTACATCTGGTACTCCAATGTCGCCTCTAACCAATCCACTTTGAATGTTGTAAGGGACTGGAATTGGTTCCAAGTGCAGCTCATAGACACTTTTTAATGCTTCTTTTGAAAATATAGCTGGATAATAATGCTCAATCCTAATATTGCAACAATTACAGGCATAACTGCATGTACACATGGAAAAAAGTATGATACCACTTTAAACATGAACAATAGTTTTCATTTAAACGAATAACATATGTTCTATTTATTTTATGATCTAATATTTCAAACAAATGACCCAATATACGTAACATTTCCAGCTGATGGTTTTCTTTTGTGATACAAGCCATCATTTTTAAAATCTTCGCACAAAAATTTGTTTCAAGATTTTCAGCTTGTTGTCTGTTCTTATCCTAAAGTGTAATAATCTTGGCTCGAATACCATAAAAAATAACCAGTAGCCCAAACCACCCAACCGACTGCTCATTTTCAGCCATATGGTATGTCAAAATTTAGGATGTGCTCATTTTTCGACAAACCGTTTGGCGGAATTTGAGCATGCTCATTTTTCGACAAACCGTTTGTCGGAACATGTCGTTTTAGCTAATTTTCAGAACATCTTACCTTATTGCAATTTTTTACTAATTTATTATTTGTACAACAAATTTTCTGTATCGCTTATATATATATATATATATATGAAGAATCCTAATTTATGAAGAACCCTAATTTAGATGATAGGAATTCTTGAAAAAATATTTGAGAAACTCCTTATAGAAATAATAGGAAAATTTTATTACTAAAATAAGTGTCACGACCCGATCCCAAATAATTTGGTCGAACCGGATCATGCCCAGCATGTACCGTTGTTGAGACGGCGACAGTAAGCTGTATCCACTATTGCAGATAATCACAACAACATCTATATATTTGTCACAACTCAATATTCGGGAATTTAAAACTTTATTTAACATTTGAAAAGTACAACTGGAATTAGAAAGACTGAAATAAAATGCTAAATTTGAAATATCCAAAATTTTAAAACAACAAACTTGAAACTGAGAAAATATCTAGCTATGCGTTCGGCTCATCGGCCTCAGGTCCTGTGTCCTCCAATGGGGACTCTGGCAACACCACAAGGTACAGAACCGGGTCATAGTAGCTGTTGTATAACAGCTCAGCATCCTCAAAATCCCCTAAAAATGTTATCTCCAGTCAGGAGGGAGCAAAGTACAATTCATGATAATCTAACAATTGAAATAATAATATAGTTATGCACTTTTAAACAATTTGAAAATAAACAGTTCTCCAGCAGTTAAAACATTGTAATGTGAATAGACAATGAATATGACCGACTTGGGTTGTACAGTTGTATCCTATTGATACAATATGGCTTATCCCCGTGTGTATGAGAGGTAAGCTAATACAGTCATTATACTACTTTGGATGTGGTCATACTCATTACACTACTCCCCCAGTACCCAACAGTCAATCAGTCAGTGCTCTCAGAGAGAGTTCCGTGTTGCATCGTGGTTTAAACTTACAATAAAATGATTATTAAATAATTGTAAATTAACACAAAATGTACTTGCCTTTGTTTACGACTGGAAACGGTGTAATTGTAAATTAACACAAAATGTACTTGCCTTTGTTTACGACTGGAAACGGTGTTGGTTCCGGGAAGATGCTAGGTTCGTCTCTGAGATCCTACAGTTAGAGAATTTGACTTAGAACCATTGTGAAACCAAGCTAGGTGTGCTAGTTGCAATCTCTAGTAGCAGGTCCTAGTCAGATTTTAAGTTGTTTATTTAATCTACTGCTAACGGTTTACGACGCGTGCTACGTTGGTTCTTATTTAGTTGGATAGCCAGTTTCTGGTTTTACTTGGAAAAATTGTCGTTACCGGCTGGTCGGGGGTGCTGGAGTGCAGGGCCGAGAGGGGGTGGCCGTGGGGCGGCGTCGGAGAGACCGCGCGGGAGGCAGGGGGTCGTGGCCTGGACGGCGGGGCGCAGCCGGGAGTCGGCCGGAGTTGGATGCCGGAAGTGGTCGAGCGGGTCGGGGTGCTCGCGGGAAGGCTCTCGCGGAAAGGCTCTGGAGTTTGGAAAAGGGAGTGGGAAATGGAGTTGGGAAAGAGAGTTGGTGGTGGGGGATTACTTAAGGAGTGGGGAAAAGAGAGTGCTGGAGTAGGTGGGGAAAGGATGAGAGAGGTTATAGAGGCTGGTGGTGGTGTTGATGTTATTAAAACGGGAGTAGGAGAATGAGTATGTGGAGGAGAGGGGAAAGTTGAGGAGAAAAATAAGGGAAATAATAGGTAGGGGTAGCCTGGTCGTGGGTGACCAGGCCCAACGGTTTGGTCTTAATTTTTTTAAAAAAAAATGAATAAATCAGGATTTAAAATAAAAGAATGGGTTCGAATCGGGATTGGGTTTCGGGAACTCGGGTTCGAGCTCGGGTTCGGAGTCCAGACTCGGGATTGGACTCCGGGAACGGAATCGGGGCAGGGCTACAAACAAAAACCCAATGATAATTTTAAAATAATAATTTTTTTCTAATCCGACTAATAATAATATATAATAATACAAATAATAGTAATAATCATTGCAACTCCAATAATTCATAAAATTTGGGTTTCACAATCTTCCCTCCTTAGAGAATTTCATCCTCGAAATTAAAGGCAGGGTTAGGGATTACCTCAATTCTCAAATAGATACGGATACAGCTCCCGCACCTTGTCTTCTCGCTCCCAGGTCGACTCGCCTGGTGAGTTGTGCCGCCACATGACTATGACCATCGGCGTCACAGAGTTCCTGGTTCTCTTCTCTCCTCTGTCCAATATTGCCACTGGCTTCTCTGGCACTGTGAGGTTAGGTCCAATTTTCAGCTCCGAATGGTCCAAGATGTGGCTCGGGTCCAGGATGTAGCGTCTCAGCTGCGAAACGTGGAAGGCGTTGTGGACGCCTTCGAGACTTGGGGGTAGAGCCACCCGATAAGCCACTTCTCCAATCCTGTTGAGTACTTCAAAAGGACCAATATACCTGGGGCTTAGCTTTCCTGCTCTGCCGAAACGGATGGTTCCTCTGGTAGGAGAGATCTTCACAAACACACTGTCACCTTCTTCAAACTCCAAAGGCCGTCGGCGGCTATCGGCCCAATGTTTCTGTCTATCCTGGGCAATCCTGAGCTTGTCTCTGATCATTCTTACATTCTCTGCTGCATCGGTCACCATCTCAGGTCCAAGCAATACTCGTTCTCCGACGTCATCCCAAGCAAGTGGAGTGCGGCAACGACGTCCATAGAGTGCCTCGAACGGTGTCATACCGATGCTAGCTTGGTAGCTGTTGTTGTAGGAGAACTCTACCAAGTACAAATGGTCTTCCCAAGACCCTCCAAATTCTAAGAAGCGGAGTCTCAGCATGTCTTCTAGCGTCTGGATTGTTCTCTCCGATTGTCCGTCAGTCTGGGGATGGTAGGCGGTGCTGAACTTCAGTTGTGTTCCCAAACTGTCATGCAAACTTTTCAAAAGTGAGAGGTAAATCTAGTATCTCTGTCAGACACAATACTTACTGGAACTCCATGAATCTGGTAGATGTGCCGCATGTACAGTGCTGCCAACTTTTCGGTGGATAAACCAACCTTGAAGGGGATAAAGTGAGGTGACTTCGTCAGTCGGTCCACGATAACCCAAATGGCATCCTTCCCTCCTTGGGATCGAGGCAGCCCCGACACAAAATCCATTGTTATGTGCTCCTATTTCCACTCCGGGATGTCAAACGGCTGCAACAGTCCTGCTGGTCTCTGTCTGCTAGCTTTTACTTGTTGACAAATTAAACATCTAGCCACATACCTGGATACGTCCTTCTTCATTCCGTACCACCACACTATAGTACGCATATCCCAATACATTTTGTTGGCTCCAGGATGTATGGAATACTGCGACTGGTGCGCTTCTTGCATCAGCTCGTTCCTCAGTTCGCCAGTTGGTACGCAAAGTCTCGTACCATTCTTCAGTGCTCCGTCGCTTGCGATTGAGAATCCTTCAAGTGTTCCTGCCAGCACTTGGTCTCTGAGTTTGCAAAGCGTCTCGTCTTGGAATTGTGCCTCCTTGACTCTGTCCATTAGACTTGAACGCACTTGCAACTGCATCATTGTTGATTCAGCTCCTGGTACAATGGCTTCTCTTCCCAGTTTTTTTATTTCTTCTTCAGGCAGTACAATTTCTAGTCCAAGCTTCTCCATGTCCTCTAGCAGATGACGCTCCTTGGTCAAGAACATTGCCATCAGGTATCGACTAAGTACATCTGCAACAACATTAGCCTTACCCGAATGATACTGTAGGTTGATGTCGAAATCCTTCATCAGCTCCATCCATCGTCTCTGTCGCATGTTCAGCTCCTTCTGAGTGAAAACATATTTAAGACTTTTGTGGTCTGTAAATATTTCCACTCTCTCCATAAAGGTAGTGCTTCCATAGCTTCAATGCAAATATTACCGCTGTAAGCTCCAAATCATGTGTGGGATAGTTCTTCTCATGAGTCCGTAATTGCCTAGATGCGTAAGCAATTACTTTCCCGTGTTGTTGAAGAACGCAGCCCAATCCCTTACCGGAAGCATCACTATAAATTGAGAAACCGCCGGTACCTGCGGGTAGCGCAAGTATCAGCGCAGTTGTAAGCCTCTGCTTTAGTTCCTCAAAAGCTGACTGGCAAGCTTCAGACCAAATGAACTCTTCGTTCTTCCTGGTAAGCTTCGTCATTAGTTCAGCAATCTTGGAGAAATCCTTCACAAACTTCCGCTAGTAGCCAGCCAAACCCAAAAAGCTTCTGATTTCTGCAACCGAACTTGGTGCAGTCCACTTCTCAATAGCAGCTATCTTCTTTGGATCCACCGAGATTCCTTTTCCTGTGACAATATGGCCCAAAAATTCCACTTTTTCTAAAAAGAATTCGCATTTAGATAGCTTACCATAGAGCTTCTCCTTCCTCAAGGTGCTCAGAACTTTCCTCAGGTGCTCTTCATGCTCTTTTTCAGTCTTCGAGTAGATCAGTATGTCATCGATGAAGACAACAACAAACTGATCTAGGTATTGATGGAAGACCTTGTTCATGAGGTTCATGAATACCGCAGGAGCATTCGTCAGTCCAAACGGCATGACCAAGAATTCAAATTGCCCATACTTGGTGTTGAATGCCGTTTTCGAGATATCTTCCTTCCTGACCTTGATTTGGTGGTAGACTGATCTGAGATCTATCTTCGAAAATACCTTGGCTCCACTCAGTTGATCAAACAGGTCGTCGATCCGGGGCAGAGGGTACTTGTTCTTGATGGTGATGTTGTTCAGCGCCCGGTAATCAATGCACATCCGCACGGTTCCATCCTTCTTGGGCACGAACAAAACTGGTGCTCCCTAGGGTGAAGCCCCGTCTCTGATAAATTCTTGTGCCTTCAGTTCGTTAATCTGGTCCTTCATCTCCTTTGCCTCCTTAGGATTGACTCTGTAGCATCCCCGAAAAATAGGGGAAGAGCCGGGTACTAGATCGATGGTGAATTCCACATCTCGATCTGGCGGCAATCCTGGAAGACTATCTGGAAAGACGTCCATGAATTCCACTATGATAGGGTGGGGAGGCCCGGGTTCTTCGGTGATAGAGGAGTAGGTAACACTCTTCATGTCTTCCGGAGCTCGAGAGATTTCAAACTCCGGTTCTCCTGGTAGGCTGAAGATTACACATCCTCTATGACAATCTATCAGCGCATGCTGCTCACTTAACTAGTCCATCCCTAGGACTACATCATAGTTGGGAAAGGGCATCACAAGTAAGGGTGTTAAGAATTGGCGGCCTGAGATAGTTATGGGACAGTTACAAGTCTCAGTGATAGGTATGGGACCACCACCAGTCATAACTCTACTAATCATCTTTCTAAGTCCCGTATCTAGGTGGTGTGCAGAAATAAACTTTGATGATATGAAACTGTGTGATACACCCGAATCAAATAATGCTAGAGCAGGATGCGAAAACACATAAATGGAACCTGTGATGACATCAACGATGGGTTCCTACTCTGGTTCTTGCTCTTCTGCTGCTAGGGCAAAAGCTCACCCGGTCTTCTGCTGGTGTTGTCAGAATCGTTGTTGCTGAGTGGGTAGGGGAGCTCTTTGCTGAGTTGCTCCAGTCCAGTGGACTGACTGTTTTCCATAAAGAAATTCTCTTTATTTGTTGTGTTTCTGGGAAAATTACAACTGTGGGAATCCGATCTAGAAGACGATCGCTTTATCCCTTGGACTATGCGAAGAAGAAAAGCTCTCAAAATTTTGACAGTAGATATCAATGTATCTGTACAATGAATGAGAAAAAGAACTCTATTTATAGAGTCAAAAATAATAACTGAAAAGATAACTACCTCACTACTGGTGCACTTGAAAAGTCACGCAGACTCTAAATACACGCAGGGTTAGTGAGTAGTTACTGGACGTGGCCCGTAACTGTTGGACACATGGCATCAGTGCATGGGTCGTGTGCAAGTTACTGGGCACGCGAGAGAGAGATCGGTGGCATGGCTGCCACGTACTCCAGTTGAAATGAAATCCACGCTGACTTGCTGAAGGCAAAAATCCACGCAAATTTGTTGACGCAGACTCGTTGAAGGCGAAATCCACGCAAGCTTTGAAGAAGAATACTTCAGAATTCACGCAGGCTTTGAGAAGAATAACTCAAAAGTCACGCAATGTTTTGAGGAAGGAGAAGGTTCAGAATTCACGCAAACCGCCAGCTGTCTTGATTTGGCACGCTTCGTCTGACACAAAATCTCTGACATTGATTATATTGTCAGCCGCATTAAATGAAGATAAGACCCAAAGTCATGCCAACTTGGTGAAGAGTGAGTCTTGCTAAGGAAGATTGCGAAAGACGGCTGTGATCTCTCGAGTTCTGTGCATACGTGGCATACGAGAAGACGTTTCTCGACTGTTGTGTTGTCAGTCATTATGATTCTGACGTATGGCTGAGCTGTCTCTGCGTGACTTCTAAATGAGATGGCCAGGCAGAACTTAGCGTATCTTTTGTGCTGCTTCTCGGATCACTCTGCGTGACTTGTTCTGATCAACTCAGCGTGACTTCATTTTTGAGGCCTACAAAACCCCCTTCAAAGTTTTCGAAAAATGATAAAATATTTTCGAAATACTTTGAAATAGAGATGATAAAATGAGTTCAGTCACGCTGAGATGACTCCAAAATTTTTCGGAAGTCGAAAAGACTTCGAAGTTCTTTGAAAATATCCAAATGAACTTATTAAATGTCATAATGACTCTTCGTTCTCCGAGACTGATTGCGTCCAATTTATGGTGGAATATGAACTGTCGACGAGATCTGTTATATAAACAGGAAGAGATTCTCAGTCTTGACATTCACCTCTCGTAAATATGACCCCAAAAGAAGCAGCCGAAGAGGAAGCACGAAAGTTGGGCTTTTGTTCCCATGGTGACCCCACTTTTGGAGGCAAAGAACCCGATCCTGTCGTCATCGAGCTCAAGGACGACTCCACGCAGTTAGCCAAGAATCTCTTGAGCTACTTTGGATTGGATGGCTTGTCTTGTTCTGATGGGCGGAGCCTTATGGAGAAGCGTGAAATGTTCGAGACTCTGTTGTATCGCCTGGGAGTTAAGAGCGTAGAGGAGTTAGGCATCAAACTTAGCCGCTCTGGAAAATAGAGCGTAACTTTCTACGCTTCTGTTTGCACTTTTCTGTTTTGTCTTTTTGTAAGGCCATCAGTGCCTGTTTAAAGAATAAAGTACAACTTTTTGTGTTTGATCTGCGTGCCTTTGACTGTTTCCAATATTGCACTGTCTCCCGAAGTACACGTGACACTCATTCCACAATTTACGAGTGCTATTTATGCGGATCTTTTCCGAGAATAGACCTGCACTTGACCGTTTAAATAGATAGATGAACTCCACGCAAACTCATCTTCCCATTCTTCTTCCTCTCTTCTGAGAAATGAATTTTCTATGAGAAGAAAATAGGAAAGCCATGTTGTCTGATGTCAGATCTCTGTGCACTCTACCAGACATAAGTTTGCCGATCCTTAGCACCAATTTTGAAGGTAAATCTGTGTACTTATTTTTGCTGTTGAAGATAAGCTTTCTGTTTTATAGATGCATACTGAATGATTTCTGTTGATCTTTCTGCAGAAACTTGGCTGAAAATTTTCTTCAGAACTGGCATTGGGGATGTGGATGTTGTGGAGAATATCCTGCTGACATCTACATCAGGGAGCTCATACGCTTTTGACGCGTAAATCAGACAACTCAGAACTCTTCGTGAGATAGAAGGGTCTTCCTTAGATGGTAGGAAGAGCCTTTATACACGAGAGTTGGATGGTGGAGTTAACTCTACTACCGAGAAATAGGGTAGTAGAGTTCCTTTCTCGGGAGAACTAGGAATTGTATCCCAAGGTTTGGATACATTTCTGTCTTCCTTGAGAGGTTACTCCCAATCCACCAATTGTATTGGCAGCACCACGACTTCGGGCTGCCATACTCTGTGGTTCTCCTCTCGTCTGAGAGAGAAGACCAGAGTTTGATTCCTGCTGATCTGGTCGTGACTGGGACCCAGACAGTCAGGAATTGCCACCAACAACGAACCTGACGGAGAAGGTCCGACGGAGAAGATCCAAAGAAGAAGATAGATCTCTATTAGGTTATTGTTGTGGTGTAGAAATAAAAATTCAAGATTTGTAATAGATTTCTATTATGATTTGTAAGAAAGTCTAAGAAAATGTAATAGACTTTTTTGTGGTGAAATGAGAATGGAAATAATAATTCTTCTATGCTCAATGATTTGTATTTGTGGATGAATTGTGGACATGATAGATAATAAAATCATCTTTTCTATTTTAGAGTATATGATATTATCAGAGGTATTATGGACGTGATAATAAGTAGGAACTCAAAAGAAAATAGATTGATTTCTATGCAGAGGTCAAAACATGACAAATGAGTAAGTAGATTCGAAATTGATTCAGAGGTTATGAAAACGTGATCAATAACGAATCCCCACTTAATAAATTGATAGAAGATTATGAACGAACGAACCGTTAGGAAATGAAGAACAGATGAACTGTCGAGTGAATGTAATAAATGAACGGACGAACCGTCAAGTATTAATGAACATGTGAAACGTCGGATGAATGTGAGAAATGAATGGATGAACTGAATATCGGGAAAGAATACGTCCCTTCGATCCTTGTAACCATATGCCTATAAATAGAGCATATATTTGAGTAGAAGGATCGCATTTTATCCACAATGTCTTCTGAAGAGAATATAAAGAAGGCTGAAGTCGCCCCCGAAGCTACTGAAGGTGTTAAAGAACATCCACCTCTGCAGAAGAAGGAAATGGGCGAAAGCTCGTCTACTCCCAAGCCGCCGAAAGATATCCTGGACTTCCTGGTCGAACCAGGAGAAACCGAAGAAGAAGAAGCAATGAGGCTGGCTGCCTGTCAATTCTTGGTGCAGTCAGGAAAAGATGTACTCAATTCTTTTGCTGATTATGTATGTGGTCCTCGTCCCAAATATGAAAGGGATTACAGTGATCTTCCATGATGATGTACTCTTTTTCTTGAAGAATTTGTCTCAAATAAACTCCATTTAAAGAAACTTTGTTTACGATATATCCTTCCCACTTTATATTTTTGCCTTTATTCATTGATCTTTTGACTCAGAAATCAGAAAGACTAAATATCATTTTCATAAATATGAAAATTCAGAGGTAATATGGACATGATTTTCTGGATATCAAATTTGTTGAGAAAACGATACAAAGTAGAATACCTATCTCCACTGGGGATAATAGATATCAGAATGATTCTTCGGAAAGAACAATGAAACAGCTGGAAAATGATGGGAGGACAATCTTGATAGAAATATTAAACGTAGTATTTCTTCAAGAATTTGCCGTTGATGGGCATCATAGTGGCTTTACCATCTAGAGTAGTGAGTTGATAAGCCCCATTAGAAAAGATCTTATTGACAATGAATGGACCTTTCCATTTTGCATCAAACTTGCCCTTACTCATGTGTGTCATAGTCATCGGGCGTCTGACAGTAAGTACAAGTTCTCCTTTCTGAAATGTTCGAATTCTGACTTTCTTGTTAAAAGCTCTTGAAATTCTAGCTTGATAGAATTCAATATTATGTTGAGCAGATAACTGCTTTTCATCCGGAGCTTCCAATTCTTGAAGTCGAAGACGATCATTATTTTCTGAGGTAAGTTCATTAGCGATTGCTATCCTTAAAGAAGGAATTTGAATCTCTAATGGGAGAACAGCCTCAGATCCGTACACCAGAGAGAAAGGTGTACACTTAGTAGCATTACGGACTGTAGTGCGATAAGCCCACAAGCATTCCCCGAGCTTATCACTCCAATTACGTTTGTTAGTGGAGACAAACTTCTTTAGGAGTTTGATGATAGTCTTGTTGAAAGCTTCTGCTAATCCGTTAGCTGCTGGATTATATGCGGTAGAAGCAACATTATTGATCCGGTGATCGTCACAGAATCGAGTAAATTTCTGGCTGACGAACTGTGGTCCGTTATCATGAACAATGCGTCGAGGAACACCAAATCTGTAGATGACGTGGTGCTTAATAAAGCTGATGACATTAGACGTCTTAACTTCAGATAAAGGAATGGCTTCGGCCCATTTGGAGAAGTAATCAGTTATTGCCAGAATGAACCGATGACCTTTAGATGACGGTGGATTGATCGGGCCGACAATGTCCATGCCCCAAGCTTCGAAGGGCCATGATGCTGTCGTCGGATGTAGAAATTCCGAAGGTTGATGTATAAAATCCGCATGGATTTGGCAAGCTTTGCATTTCCTTGCATATTCAATGGCATCTGATACCATAGTTGGCCAATAATAACCCATCCGTCGAATACGGTCTTGAAGTTTTGGCCCAGGTTGATGCGCTCCACAAATTCCATCATGTGCTTCACGAATAACTTGTTGGGCTTCATCACCAGCAATGCACCGAAGGAGTAAACCATCATAAGCTCGACGATATAAGGTCTTTGTTGTATGATTGTAATAGAATCTGAGTGATCGTCGTTGTAGAAGCATAGAATTTCACAACCAGAAAGCCCATGCGCCAGACACTACATGCGCTAGAACTCAGACGAAGAACTTCACAGCAAAGTCAATAAGTATAGACATTTGAAGAAGGACTTTTTATTTTATATAAAAGTCTATTACATGTCTAGAAAAGGTTGTACAAAGGAGAATTTCTACAAAGGAAAGATCCTAAGTCTACAGCCAGCGGCCACCATGCGCCTTCAGATAAGCGCAGCATCACCATGCGCCTCCATCCAGGCGCATCCCGCCATCTCTTCAGCAGCTCAGTTATGTGCATCCAGCCCAGCCATGTGCATCCCTTCAGCCAAATTCTTCCAGCCAGGCTCATCTGGCCGAGCAGAGCCCAGTTATGTGCCGCTCTTCCAGCCAGAATCACCGGATAAGTGCTTCCACAAAGCATTTAACCCTCTGGCTGGAACCAAGGAAGAGAGGAGCACGGAAAAGCTGTGGCCAGGGGAGGCTTCCAAAACCCAAGGAAGATCGTGTTCGAAATCATGGCACAAGGAAGCTCTCAACACAACCAGAGTGGGCGACACCCACTTTGAAGGAAGAGAAAGCCTAGCACCGCCATTCCGATCTACGGCTCTTCCCGAACAACGGAGACGAGGCCCGAGCATCCCTATCTTTGGATGCAACAGGCACCTTCCGCCTGCCTCGGAAGCCCTCGACTCTGCCTTTTGGATGTAACAGTCACCTTCAAGTGCATCGAAGACAACACAGCGTCTCATCTTCACCCTCGGGAGCACTTCGTCAACAGAATGCACCCGCATGTTCAAGTTCATATTGGAAGTACGTGAGGGAATGAGAAGCAAACCTTCTCTCCATGCCACTATTTATAGGCCGGGCAGATCAAACCCACGCGCCAAGTGGATAGCCCTCCGAATTCCGTGCAATGAATTTACATTAAATGGATGAACCGGACGCCTCGAATTCAGCCAAACGGCTATTCATAGCACTCGAAGAGCGAGACAGCCGCATCATTAAAAGACATGTCCGATGTGCCAGCCAGACAGCGCATCACACGGACGCGCCCTTCGGCATCAGGCGTATCACACAGACGCGCCCTACAGTACTCGGCACATTACAGAGGGTGCGCCCCCACACATCTCCATACCGAGTGGAACGCCAACCGACGCGCCCACTCAGCTGTCCATCGAACGTCACCAATATTAAATGCTGAACTGACAGAGTTGGCAGCACGCCTCCCAAAGTCTGAACAGTCGACAGCTTTTTCAGAAAACGAAGCGTCGACAACGTCAGCATCATCATGACTTTATTTCGACGGCTACTGCCACGTGGCCACTCCACCATCAGCATGCGCCTCTACGGCCATGCGTCCAAATCAGCATGCGCCTCAAAAGCCATGCGCCTCAGACTGCTCTTTGATCCCGAAAGACAGAAGGAAAGTCGCCTGCATGCGCCTCAAAAGCCATGCGCCCCAAATGGTTTGTAACTCCTAAAGGTTATGAGCCGCAGCCTCCTCCTGCGCCTAATCCAAGGCGCAGCCCACCAGATCACTCCTCTCCACCAAATCCGAGATCTTCAAACCATGAGTCGACGACACGTGTCCTTTGACTCAACTCATCCAAGATTTCAGCAACGGAAAGATCTTCTCTCTGCTACGTGCCGGCTCACAACAGCAGTATGAAGAGTTCTCCCCCTCGATCAGGGCGCAGCATCCATACGCCTCCATTAGCAACCTCCACGTGGCGTCCCCACACCGGCGCATCCTACATGCGCGCATGAGCAGCCAGCCTGCAAAACTATAAATAGAAGGATCATCTCCTTCACACAAAAGAGGCTCACAAAAAGACATGAGACTCACAACACAGAGAGAATCCACAACAGAGAATCACCGGAGAGGCAGTTCTAGACACTCAACATCTTCCTCCTCTCAGCAAGCTCCAGCACCCAGAGCAATCAACACCTTCAGAGAACCGATAACCGTCGTCAGCCGGTCAACAGAGTCAACGCATTACCACTCGCTCCATTGGCACTAAGGACCCAGCTTAAACAAAAGTGTACTCCTAGGACTACATCTAAGTCCTACATTGTAACACTGTTCTGTTTGTATTAAAATTTCAATCAAAACAATTTTAATGGCAAACAAGCTGGCGACTCTGCTGGGGACTTCTTTCTCCTCTACCGAGAAGGTTGTGTCACAGGCCGACGACGTGAAGGTGGGCTCCTCCCACAAGACGCTGGTAGTGCGCCTCAATCAACAGACGTACGAGGAGTTCATTTCTGAAGGAAGTGCGAGTCCTTCGAAGCGGCTGTCGAAGCCGAAGAAGACCCGCGCAGTCTGGGTGCACAAAGTCGACGCCTCGGGCACCACCGTTGAAGGGGATGCGCCCGTCCAGCCTTCCCTTCCTGCTGACGTCCTCAGCAGTCAAGGTGCGCCCGCTGATGTAGCGCATCTCTCGGGGAAGCGTGCGGCTGACCACGTTCCCCAGCCATCTTTCTCTCAGGCGAGGAAGATACGTTGACGGAGCAGGGGCGCAGCCAATGCCCCGCGTATCACTTCTGATGCGCCACAAAGAGCCTCTGTCTTTGACAGACTCACTCACTGTAATGGCGAAGAGAATTTGGATGCTGAGTACTATGCACCCCAGCGGGCTGGTACGAAGAAATCCAAGGCGGCACGGGCCATGCGCCACAAACGTGCTATGCCAGCAGCCGGCCAGAGGCACGCGCTTACAATCACGCGCGCTGCCGATGGCAAGCTGTACAAGGTTGACTCAAGTGCTTCTGCACCAACAACGAGTCGACCTTCAAAGTCCTCATCTCGCTTGGGCGCATTCACTGCGTGCACAACCAAGCCGAGAGAGGCAAACTCAGTGGTCTTGAACTCCTGCGCCTCCTCTGGTTGTGCGTTTGAGGTCTGTTCAAGTCACTTCAAATGCTGTGGTTCCCCCACTACTGATCGTGATGCCTGCTTGGTATTAGATCAGGGGGCGCAGCACTCACCCGACCACCCCGGCGCTTGGCCCTGCCATGCGCCTGAGAGGGGTGTGAGGGTAGCACTCTCCTCCAACGACCTGCGCAACGTGATCACTCACAAGCGCCGGTCAGGAGAGTTGACCAACAAGCACGATGTGCCTCTCACAGGGCACACTTGTGCAGTGGTCACCATCAACTGCTGTTGCAAGACGGCAGTACCGCCAAAGCAGTCGGTCTTCCAACGGCTACAATCATCGACACCCCTCCGACATCGCCTTGGGACGAAGGTGTCAGCAGAAGAGGAGCTAAAGGTTGCTTCATGCAACGTGATCTCCAACTCCTTATCTGTCCGGAAGACGACTGCCAATTCCTCGTCTTCATCCAAAAGCCAGCCGAGGAAAACCAAGGCAGCTGTCTCGACCTGTGGAGTGTTCGAAGGCACTCGGTCGAGGAAGAAGTTCTTGGAGGAAGCTGGGGGTAGCCAGACCCTTGTCGAGCCTCCTTCCGAAGACGAAGATGTCCAAAGCACAGCTGCGGCGGATCTTCATCAAGGCGAAGATGGCCTCCCTGAAGCCCCTCAAAATGACGATGTCCTCCAGGACACCGCCGGGGGTAGTGCTGGAAACGAAGAGGCCCTTCAAGACAGAGCTGAGGGCAGTCAGGCCCTTGCAGATGCGCCTGTCGAAGACGAACTCCAGAATGTGGCTGGGGGTGGCCAAACACCAGGAGAAGTGACTCCCCCACATGAGAGCGAGGCTGAGAGCGAAGCCTCAACTAATCCATCCACTTCCGGCCGTGTCATGACAGTATACATGACCGGAGGTGATCTTGAGACTGATGCGCCGCCACAGGACATTGTCCAGCGCATAGACTCGCTAGAGGGAGGACTCAAAACCCTCTCTGCCTCAATGCAAGCACTGACTCAAGCAGTGTTTGAGATGCGGTCGGCCTTGATCAGGACACCTTCAAATGGTCCCGACCCAGGAGCCAATGGAGAGTCGAGTGTGCCCCTCCAACGGACACCCTCAGACACAGAAGCACCCCGGACGTCGGAGCCCTCAAACGCTCCACTCCAGGTGGTACCTCCTTCCCCGACTCCTAGCTCTACGGAGGACGTGGTCGAAATGATCAAAGATCTGCGGGAGCGCTTCGAGTCCAAGAACAGGCAGGAGGAGCGCCAGAAGATGGGCATTCTCCAGCCTTATCCCCTTGAGTGGAACAAGGTGGTTTATCCCCCAAAGTATAAACCACAAACACTCACGCCGTATGACGGGAAGGACTCTCCACGACGGTACCTGACGTACTTCCAGTCGCAGACAGGGCATCTTCCGAAGGAGGACGCGCTCCTCACCAGCATCTTTGTTGGGGCCCTGAAAGGGGTAGCGTATGACTGGTACTGCAGCCTCCCCGATAATTCCATATCGTCCTTCGATGACCTGACACGCCTCTTCCTCGACCGCTTCTACGACGGTGGGAAGGACATGACGATGGCGTCTCTCATTGAGATACGCCAGAAGGACAAGGAAACGGTTCGGGCATTCATCGAACGCTTCCGTCAGGCCTGCTTCAGGCTACCTCCAGGCATGCCAGAGCATGCGCTTCTCTCCGCTTGCAGTATGAACATGCTGTCTGCAGTAAAGCTCTGGCTTAACTCTACTCCCCCTCCCGACTGGAGGTCCCTAATCATCGAAGCTGAAGCTGCAGAGAAGAAGGCGGCCAATGCACGTCTTCTGGGTGTTAGCTTCCCCGCCTTTGACGATAAGGGGAAAAAGTCCGCAATCAACAACTCCGGACGAGAAACAAAGGGGAAACAGGCATTGACTGTTAATGCCTCGAAGGGCGCATCTGCGCCTGCTCAAAAGCCTCCACTGGCACCGAGACCCAAGGAGGTTTATTCATTCAATGATGACGACACCCTGCAACTCTTTGAGATACTGAAGCAGGGTGACAAGATCAAGCTTCCGGACCCGAAGCGGCCCGATGAAGTCGAGAAAGTGGACAACCCGAGGTACTGTCACTACCATCGGTTTGTCGGACACCCGACCAAGGACTGCTACATCCTCAAAAATTACATCCAGCGCATGATCAATGCGGATGTAATCTCCGTCGACTACGAAGAGAAGACGGTGTCAGCTAATGTGGTGTCACTTCAGTTCGGCACCTTGCCGTCGACTACCACACAAGATGGCGTCGTCCCCATCCCTAAGGCGACAATGGAGGTGGTGAACTTGCCACCCACCCGTGACAATGTGAGTGGACTTGTCCCACTCACCACATCTCGAGGAGAGGTCCTCTGGGTTCACCCCGACTTCGTCTCCGAGGTAACTCAACCGGAGGTACGCCCTACCTCCAAAGCAAAAGGCAGGAAGATCAAGTCTTGCCGCACGGTCTCTTCTTTAACGGAAGAGGCGCTTCCTGTGCAGACGCGTGCACAACAGAACTCCCAGTCCGGTGAAGCTGCCGCCGAAGTGGTGCCTCCTGGCACCATCCCTGAGGAGGGTCCATCCAAACCCTCAGCAGCCAATAAACAAAAGAAAGTGGAGGCCCGTTTCGACAGACCTCTGCGGACATTACGTCTCGGGCCAGGCAATTCACGTCATCTCCCGAGTCAATCCACTCAGAGTTCTCATGACGAAGCCAGGGTCATTAAACTCCCGTCTGGCTACATGGGCGATCCTACTAACGCCATACAACATGGTGTTTGTCCCGCAGAAGGCGGTCAAGGGTCAAGCTCTGGCTGACTTCTTAGCTGCACACCCCATCCCAGAATCTTCAAAACTCTATGAAGACATCCCGGATGAAGTCCAAGAATCAAACGTCACTGAAGGAAGCCCCGTTTGGCGGATGTTCTTCGATGGCGCTTCAAGAACGGGCTCCAACGGCCAAATCATCGCAGGAGTAGGGGTAGTCTTGGTCTCCCCCGATCAGCTGGTCATCCAGCGCGCATACTCTCTTTCGAAGCCGTGCTCCAACAATGTTGCTGAGTACAACGCACTCGTCATGGGACTCCAGCTAGCACAACAGCTGGGGGTGGATCATCTGGAAGCCTACGGCGACTCAAAACTCGTCGTAAACCAGATTCGGGGGTAATACGAGGTTCGCCATGAAGATTTGATCCCTTACCATGAAGTTGCATTGTACATTATTTCAACCTTCACTGGATTCTTCATCGAACATGTACCCCGTCTACAAAACTTGGAGGCTGACGCTCTGGCTGGCCTCACAGCCTCATTGGCCGCGCCCCTTGGGACTCAATACTATGTCACGGTAACTGGACGAGGCTTGATTTGTCCCAGAAACAACCTATGTTTGCAAATGGCTCACGCCGTACCGACAAACACCGATGTTGATGTCCGAGACTGGAGATTCCCGTTCATCGACTTCGCCGTCTACGGAATCCTTCCGGAAGACCCGAAGGAAGCCGTCTCAGTCAGGAGACGCTCTCTTCGATTCTACTACGATACAGCCACTAAAACGCTGTACCGACGCTCCTTCGACGGGCTTCTCCTTCGATGCCTGTCTAACGAAGATGCGGCCGAAGCTCTTCGAGAAGCTCATGACAGAACTTGCGGAGCTCACCAACCAGGTCCTAAGTTGCAAGATCGACTGCGACGTATGGGCTACTACTGGCCAACCATGGCCGCCGACGCAGTGGAATATGCTAAGAAGTGCCATGCATGCCAACTTCATACAGACTTTATACATACACCGTCTGAACCTCTACATCCTACAGTCGCCTCCTGGCCATTCGAAGCCTGGGGCATGGACATTGTAGGACCAATCACCCCTCCTTCATCAAGAGGACATCGTTTCATCCTGGCCATCACCGATTACTTCTCCAAATGGGCGGAAGCAGTCCCACTAGCGGAAGTAAAAAGCTCCAAGGTGGTCAGCTTTATCAAACACCATGTCATTTAGCATTTTGGAGTACCCAGGCGAATCATTCATGACAATGGTCCCCAGTTCATCAGCCACATTTTCAGCAGGTTCTGTGACAAGAATCGTATTCAAAACGTGGCCTCAACCGCCTACAATCCGGCAGCAAACGGATTGGCCGAGGCGTTCAACAAAACTATCGTCAGGCTGCTCAAAAAAGTCGTGTCATCCAACAAACGCGACTGGGACGAAAAGCTCGGCGAATGTCTTTGGGACTACCGCACAACAGTACGGACCCCAACAGGCAACACACCATTCTTCCTGGTCTATGGGAGCGAAGCGGTACTGCCTCTCGAGATCCAGATCCCCTCACTCCGAGTAGCGATCACAAACAAACTCACAGAAGAAGACAATCAACGTCGTCGTCTGCGGGAACTGGAGGCACTTGACGAAAAGCGTCTCCTAGCTCAACAACGCATCGAACTTTACCAAGCCCGTATATCACAGGCTTTCAACAAGAAGGTCAAGCAAAGAACTTTCCAAGTTGGCGACCTGGTTTTAGCAGTCAGAAGGCCAATGGTGTTAACTCACAAGACACCAGGGAAGTTCGAGCCCAAATGGGAAGGACCCTTCATCATTGAGACGGTATACTCAAACGGTGCTTACCGCCTCGCCAAACCCAATGGGGACTTGTTCATGATGCCCATCAACGGCAAGTTCCTAAAGAAGTACTATTCTTGACATCCTCCAAGACATGTATTTCCCCAAACAACCTCTTTTCACAAAATCAAACGCTTCCGGAACCCAGCTGTTCCGTGGCATCCTTCCGTAGAAAGATAACCACGTCCACATTACCTCTGAGTTGTCTCTCTACATCCTACAAAGTGGAACCTTACATTTCGTGAGCTTACGCTATCCTTCATGTTTACCACGTCCACATTACCTCTGAGTAAACATCCCGTACAAACAACTCCTGTGTTGTCGTACATTGATCGCAGAACTTTCACGTCCATATTACCTCTGAGTTGTTCAGCGTATCCCCCAGGATCATTCCTACCACGTCCATAAATACCTCTGAGTAGGAAGATTCTATTATTTGAACCTAATGATTGCCATGTCTACATTACCTCTGAGCAAACATGTTGGTTCCTTCAAACTTATTATCTGTACCTAAAAACTAAGGTGCGCAAAAGATAATAGGTCCACATAAATCATCAAGTTCATGAGATCAAAAATGAACACATCACAAAAAAAAGATAGTGTATTTCTTTATTTTTCAAAAAAGGGAGTACAGAAATACGCTATTTCCCCAGCAAGAGTTGCAAAAACACATAAAAAAAGAGAAACTACAGTCCCCGATCCTCTCCAGGGTGGGATGAGAGTTCTCTAACTCGGCGTCTCAGGTCGGCAGTGCGAGTTTCCACAGTCGCCTGGACTCGGAGCTCGGCTTCTTGACGCATTAATCCGACAGCCTCAGCGGAAGTTTTACTCTCATACTTCTCATCAAGCTGTCGTCGCTGCTGAGCCAAAGCAAGGGTCCGCTGAGTAAGAGTCGCCTCCTCCTGCTTGAATGCCACGTGTTCAGCCAGGACACGATCAGCTTCTAGTTGAAGTTGGGCCCGCTGGTCTTCAAGATGGCGCATCTGAGCATCAACCTCTGCGATGCTAGCGTCCACCGCAGCCCGCTTCTCCGTCGTCTTCTCCATAGATTGAGACAACTGCTCCGCCGCAGCCTCAGTCCCAGCCACTTCACGCTCCCAACTGCTCACATCGGCTCGATGGGAAATCTCAATTTTAGCAATCAACTTCCCTATCTCTGTATCTATCGAGACAGAGAGGTCATTTCGTTAGATGCGCTGCAGTTCCGCGAGCCGCTTGTCCAGCTCAATCACCGAAACCTCCAGAATTTCGGTCATATGGTCATGGCCTTGGTGAACGCGGATCAGCTCGATACAAGGCATGGCCAAAGCTTTTACTGTCGCAAAGCTCTCCTTGGCATCCATCACTGCAGATACACCTTTCTCCAGCATTTTATACACTCGCTCGACGAGGAACTTCACATACTCGTCGGCATCTGCCAGCACCTGCGGCGTCATAGCAGGAGTTGGGGGAGCTACTACAGTTTGCGGACCGGAGGAAGATCCGCCAACCTCGATCTGAGAGGTTTGAACCTCGGCAGCAATAGGCTCTTCATCAACAGGGGCCAGACTGCTAGCCCGAGGAGCCGAAGGAACAGAAGGAGCCGGCACATGCGTCGTGATAGTACCCTAAGTGGAAGGAGCAACAGAGGGTTCCACACCCTTACCCTTCTCAAGCCCGGAGAAATCACCGACGTCAACGGCCACCTCTTCTACCCCCGACGTTCTATCAGCGTCAGCTACCTCCCCCGGCAAAACGGAGAGATCAACACTTATCTCCTGGCCAGCCCCAGGAGACAAGACCGGCAGAAGGGTCTCATTCTTTTCAAGTACCTCTACAGGGACAAAATCTGTCGCTACCGCCTGATCGGTAGCCATCTCTATGTCCATGGTTGAAGCCAAGGAAGGATTTGGCAATAATTCAGCCGACCTCCCTTCATCATGACAAGGAGGGGAATCAACCCTCTCCTCTATTCTCACTGCTTCTGCTGCCCCCGCAACGGACCCTTGCAACGCTTGAGGGACGTCACCAGAAGGCGACGAACTCCAATCCACTTCATCATCAGGATGCCTCGAGTCTGTAGGACCCTCAGCGTCCAAGGCCTCCACGGCAAATGATACTATCCCAGAAGTTGTTGCGACTTCAAAGTCAGGAGATACTAAAACCTCCGCGGGAACATCTTCAGGACCCTCCTCCACAGGAGACATCATCATTGGTGGAATGCGCTCCTCAGAAGAGCCTGCCACCTCCTTCGGCTTACTGGTGCCCGGTTTCGAAGCACGAGACTTCTTCTTCAATCCCTACAAGAAGAAGAACATAAGTCGCCACAATGACATAAAAAAACTGGAATTATGAAGCACTCCTTACCTCAGCGGGAGCTGAGCCCGTTGGCGTTACAAGTGGCGCTTCCGTAATCTTCGGGGTCGACGTCCTTCTCGACCTTTTCGGTACAGAAGAACCAGCTTCTGGGTCAGTCCGCCTTTTCCCGACAGACGGGTCTCTCACTGGTGCCACAGCAGCAGCCCGATACCCCGCCAATTCTGGCGGACGATATGACCGAGCTGCCACCAACATATTCGTTGTTGCCTCCAACTGGGTTCCAATGATGAAACTAGTCTCCCTGTCATAACCAGGAGACATAGTATTCATAGTGCAATACAGCTTGGCGGCCGGATATAAGATCGGCGGCCGAGGATTGCGAACTGGTGTGGTAAACTTAACGCTAGTGCATCCAGCGTTATAATACTACCAGCCCCGGGCTCCATCCAGCAAACTTCCGATGAAGCCTAGACTGCTACTGGGATTCCGCAGCATTAGCTGAGTGTAGCCAAATTGACGAGCGAATCGGCTTGGCAAGTACGGTTCCAGATAACATCTGTTCTGATTACGGTAGACCAGGTGCGAAGGCCGGATACTCTGCAACCAACGAAAACTCCATTTCGGCAAAGTAACCGCATCCTCGCCAGAATCAACCAAATCCTGGTCGGCCTCGAAATTCTTGAAGATCGGGCCAACCTTCACAATTTCCCACCCCTGAAGGAAGGACAAAACCCTCCTACAAACGGGGACGCCAGTGTAAGACCACTTCCTCTTGTAGAAGCGGCGAATGAAGGCATCTCCTTCGACATGGTCCTTCTCAGGGCCAGGACTCATCACATTCGGATGATGTAAGATCAGCCACCCCATAAGATAATGGAAAGGCAGCTCGGCCCGGGGAAAGTTGTCATTATTACCTTTCTCGTGGATCACATCATCAGCAAAAGACCTCAAACCGCGCAACAGGTTGCACACCATCGCGGGGAGGAGAGCTAAAGGTCGTCCAAAGGCCAACTTTACTGCAGGCAAAATGAGATTCCGATGTACCCTCTCAACGGCACCGGATCCCCCTGCAAATATGCAATCCCGGAGCCATATCATCAAGTAGGCCGTCAACACTGCCTTAGATGACATCCGGTGCGCGCAGTGCCAGAAACAGCTGTACGTATCCTTACCGCTCTCATTGGAATACGGGGTCCTCTCGTCCAGCCGGGTTATTTCAGAACTCACTTCCGCGGGTTTCAAGCCCTGCGGAGTCGCAAACCGGATCCTCGAAGGATCCGCCAAATCCTGCCTGAAGACATAGTCCCTCCAAGCAGTCACATGAGGCTGGGTCTTACCTTTGTCCCTCCGGTGCATCAGATAATGATGGCTCGTCACCTCCTTGAAAACGGCCATCATCTTCGGGTCCTTATCTTCCAAGACCTGGATCTCTTCATTTGATGGGAAATATTCCTCGTACGGTTCCGAGCCCTAAGGAAGCTTGGACACTTCGTACATCTCATGAAGGGCCAATCCCAACTCCCCCACTGGAGTAAAGAAGCTGCCAGTCTGAGCGTTGAAAAGCTCCAAGAGCGCAAGGAACATCGGCTTATTGAGGTCCACGCCTGCCTGCGTGGCCCGAATGGCGGCAGTCAGCCCTATCTCTTTAAGCTCAACTTTGAACCTGGAAAGCACCCAGGAGGTCAACTCGTCCCACTTTGGGATGTAGTGACACCAACCTTCGACTCTAAAACCAGCTGTCGGATACGTGACCTTCGACGTCAGCATCCGATTTGCAAAAGTCGGGGCACTGAAGGGAAACGTGTCATTTGGGACTTCACTATAGATGCTCCCGGGACGCAAAGCTCGGTAACTGAACGAAGAACCGGTTCGTGAGGCGGTCAAGGTGTCTCGCTGGTTCGAGGTGGTGTCAATCGAAAGGGAACCCCCCAAGGCACCTCCTTGAGAAGGAGTAAGTTCCCAACCCATCCTTCTCTTCGAAGCTAGACGATAAAAGGCTGTCAGTGGCAACTGGCGGTCAACCTGCCGTATGTATAACATCATGCCCTTAGCAGCAAAGAACCAGTCTTCTCTGATCTTCAATATCTTTGCTTCGAAAGAGACTAATCGGTCGCCAAACAGAAAGGCAGGCTTTAAGAAAGTCACACCTTCAGAATCAGCAGACTTCAGTTTACCGCTCTCCATCATACTCTGGAGGAAAAGCGGCAACTGGACCTGGATTTGTAGCATCCTCTCACGAGGTTGGTCCTGAAGGATAGCATCCTTTGCAGGCTTGATCACCGCCTCATCAAAATCAACTCCCATCTGACAAAGAGAAGCGTCCAGGAGGACCTCATTCAACAAAGGGATCGTCATCGACACTGGCACAACAAAAGTGGAAGTCAGGCAAAAAGACAAAATATGTCAAGCAGACTGGCGCATTGCCAGGATATGAACCCATGTGCATCTACTTCGGCGCATCATCAGGGCATAGGCCCATGCGCGTCAGCATGTCTCGGCGCATCATCAGGGCGTAAGCCCATGCGCGTTGGCATTGGAGCTTCGGCGCATTATCAGAGCGTGAGCCCATGCGCGTCAGCAAAGGCTTCGGCGCATCTTCAGGGAATAAAACCCATGCGCGTCAGCCATTAAAACCTCGGTGCATGATAGAGGTATAAACCTATGCACGTCGGCAGGATAGAACCTCGGCGTATCATCAAAGACCGAAGTCTATACGCGTCGGCAGTTAGGGCACAGGGCCCAAAGCAGAGACGAAACCCACCTGTCACCTCAGGACGAACGTCGGCAAGAGTCGCAAGAGTGATAGGTACATCCTTATCGGCGGACTCCTTCGCTTTCTCCTTCCCCTTGCCGGCAGCACCGCGAGGAGTCTTGGGAGCCATTCTCTCGAGGAAGGAGAAGTTAGGGTTTTGAAGAAGAAACTCTAAAGAAGCAGAGGCACAGAGAAGAAGAACCCTTTCTCTCTCCAACTCTTACCTATTTATAGGGCTTGGTCGCACGCGTGAACAGATGACGTGTGATCTCAGCTGTCGTCTCGGGTTCTGTGCAAGGATAGCAGCAAATAAAACCAAAAGATCATCATTAATCTTTTCGGTTACCGAGGCACCATCATCATTAACTGAGAAGAGCATGCGCCCGAACAGGCATGCGCCCAGAAATCATGCGCCCTGACCTCCATGCTTCTTATTCAAAGTATTCCAAAACTTATTCAAAAGTTTTGAAAACTTTGAAGGGGGTCTTGTAGAAGCATGGAATTTCACAACCAGAAAGCCCATGCGCCAGACACTACATGCGCTAGAACTCAGACGAAGAACTTCACAGCAAAGTCAATAAGTATAGACATTTGAAGAAAGACTTTTTATTTTATATAAAAGTCTATTACATGTCTAGAAAAGGTTGTACAAAGGAGAATTTCTACAAAGAAAAGATCCTAAGTCTACAGCCAGCGGCCACCATGCGCCTTCAGATAAGTGCAGCATCACCATGCGCCTCCATCCAGGCGCATCCCGCCATCTCTTCAGCAGCTCAGTTATGTGCATCCAGCCCAGCCATGTGCATCCCTTCAGCCAAATTCTTCCAGCCAGGCTCACCTGGCCGAGCAGAGCCCAGTTATGCGCCGCTCTTCCAGCCAAAATCACCGGATAAGTGCTTCCATAAAGCATTTAACCCTCTGGCTGGAACCAAGGAAGAGAGGAGCACGGCAAAGCTGTGGCCAGGGGAGGCTTCCAAAGCCCAAGGAAGACCGTGATCGAAATCATGGCACAAGGAAGCTCTCAACACAACCAGAGTGGGCGACACCCACTTTGAAGGAAGAGAAAGCCTAGCACCGCCATTCCGATCTACGGCTCTTCCCGAACAACGGAGACGAGGCCCGAGCATCCCTATCTTTGGATGCAACAGGCACCTTCCGCTTGCCTCGGAAGCCCTCGACTCCGTCTTTTGGATGTAACAGTCACCTTCAAGTGCATCGAAGACAACACAGCGTCTCATCTTCACCCTCGGGAGCACTTCGTCAACAGAATGCACCCGCATGTTCAAGTTCATATTGGAAGTACGTGAGGGAATGAGAAGCAAACCTTCTCTCCATACCACTATTTATAGGCTGGGCAGATCAAACCCACGCGCCAAGTGGATGGCCCTCCGAATTTCGTGCAATGAATTTACATTAAATGGATGAACCGGACGCCTCGAATTCAGCCAAACGGCTATTCATAGCACTCGAAGAGCGAGACAGCCGCATCATTAAAAGACATGTCCGATGCACCAGCCAGACAGCGCATCACACGGATGCGCCCTTCGGCATCAGGTGCATCACACAGACGCGCCCTACAGTACTCGGCGCATTACAGAGGGTGCGCCCCCACACATCTCCATACCGAGTGGAACGCCAACCGACGCGCCCACTCAGCTGTCCATCGAACGTCACCAACATTAAATGCTGAACTTACAGAGTTGGCAGCACGCCTCCCAAAGTCTGAACAGTCGACAGCTTTTTCAGAAAACGAAGCGTCGACAACGTCAGCATCATCATGACTTTATTTCGACGGCTACTGCCACGTGGCCACTCCACCATCAGCATGCGCCTCTACGGCCATGCGTCCAAATCAGCATGCGCCTCAAAAGCCATGCGCCTCAGACTGCTCTCTGATCCCGAAAGACAGAAGGAAAGTCGCCTGCATGCGCCTCAAAAGCCATGCGCCCCAAATGGTTTGTAACTCCTAAAGGTTATGAGCCGCAGCCTCCTCCTGCGCCCAATCCAAGGCGCAGCCCGCCAGATCACTCCTCTCCACCAAATCCGAGATCTTCAAACCATGAGTCGATGACACGTGTCCTTTGACTCAACTCATCCAAGATTTCAGCAACGAAAAGATCTTCTCTCTGCTACGTGCCGGCTCACAACAGCAGTATGAAGAGTTCTTCCCCTCGATCAGGGCGCAGCATCCATGCGCCTCCATCAGCAACCTCCATGTGGCGTCCCCACACCGGCGCATCCTACATGCATGCATGAGCAGCCAGCCTGCAAAACTATAAATAGAAGGATCATCTCCTTCACACAAAAGAGGCTCACAAAAAGACAGGAGACTCACAACACAGAGAGAATCCACAATAGAGAATCACCGGAGAGGCAGTTCTAGACACTCAACATCTTTCTCCTCTCAGCAAGCTCTAGCACCCAGAGCAATCAACACCTTCAGAGAACCGATAACCGTCGTCAGCCGGTCAACGGAGTCAACGCATTACCACTCGCTCCATTGGCACTAAGGACCCAGCTTAAACAAAAGTGTACTCCTAGGACTACATCTAAGTCCTACATTGTAACACTGTTCTGTTTGTATTAAAATTTCAATCAAAACAATTTTAATGGCAAACAGTCGTCGGAAAGATGCTGCCTCACTCGGATTATCTGGAAGAATATCATATAATACGAGATCCAAGAAAGGAAGTCTCCAATCTTTATTCGTATTCTGATCCTCAGTCGAGTTACTGAATATGAATTCCATGCTGGAATCGGATGAAGATGATATCGATTTACGACTGAATCCAAATCCTCTTGTTGTGTTGACGTCATGAGATGTTGATTCTTCAATGTCAACTGGAAGTCCTAGAGTCAGGTTATTTTCAAGATGAAATAATTCTCGATTACGAACAACAATCATTTGTTGCCGTCTGATTGGAATAGCCAGTACTGCTGCAAGATTAGCAAGGGCATCAGCTTCTGTATTACATGCTCGCCTAACATGTTCAATGAAGAATTTCTTAAATGATGAGGCCATAGATATGGTCGCTCTATGATAAGGAACCAGATCTTGATGGCGAACTTGTAAGCCCCAATCTATTATTTTATTTATTTCATTTCATTTTATATTTGTTAAAATTGTTACTTTAGTTATAGGATTAAACCCATTTTAAATTTCTGGTAACTATTAAACATTATTTAGTTAACTTCCCATTGTTTATATATTTCTCTTTTACTTGGTTCTGTAAATTCATTCTCAATAAGTAATAAATACCTATACCTATGGAGTGAGGCCTTTTGCAAAAGCCTATAAGGCCAGGGACTCAAGGGAACAAGGTTTGAATTCAAACTTTGTGTTTTTCTCGTAGGAACTGTACTCCTAGTTCCATTTAAATTCTGAACTACTCTTAAACAACCAGCAGATAAGTTCAAGTTGGATTCAAAAGATTTGAATCCTCCCCGTTTCTTCCATTGGTCCCATCCCTAAGACCTATGTATATATATACATATTCGGTTCTCCTCTACAAACCCTAGACACCCACATTATCCCCTGCCAATAGAAACAGAGTTGAAGCAACAGGGCGATCGAGTTTTGCACAATCACCAGGTAAATTCATCACCCCTTTGGTTACATCAACTGCTATGTTTTTTTTATACATTAGAAAGGGGAGGGATGTTAGATACATGAGGAAATTCCTAGGTGAGCCTTGTGGGGCTCTGAACTTTAAGGCTGATCAGAATTCTGGAGTTGTACTGCATACGTTTATGTGATGATACCATGGAGTCGAAAGACACATCTAAAGGGGGGGAGTACACCTTGATAGCAGCTAATGATAGGATAGGCTATCACCTGAGGGGTTTTCCAGGGTCCTACGTAACACAGGGGATCCTCCATAATCCATTAGAATGGTAATTAAGATCCTAGGCCATAGGAACCTAAGACCTGTTAAACCTGATAGGAAGGTTTTGTACTACAAGTTTGTACAGCCTGCCAAGATAGACAGGTAGGGGAGGAAGGCTGGCACTCTATGTGAAGGGGCCATCCACAGTGTGTGGTCACCTCACAAATACACCCTTGCATCAGGGCAAGACCCTACTGACCTGGGATGACTGGAGATCAATTGGGGTACTAGCAGACCTAAGAATAAATCCTAGTACCTATCAGACACAGATAGGAGTTTTCTTCTTGAGTTTTGTCATTCAGGACAGACTAATAAAGAGGAAGGAACGCCTGGTATTTGGGTTATCAGGATCAACAGGAAACAGAAGGATCCATGTATAGGGAGTAGTCATGTTTGAGTACCTCCTAACAGCTAGTAGGTGTGGTGGTGGTACAATCCTATAGACAAGTACATACAGGATCAGGTAAAAGCACTTTAGACTTTGCCATAAAACCTGGAATGAGGTACACCTATCAACTCATAAAAGTTTTCCTTGCATTTACTTCCTAAAACGTGGGTAGGTATCTGTTGGTGATAGAAATAGATGTCACACAACCATAAGTTCATACATATCATGTCTGTTTAAGGTCGATAGAGCAGGTAACACATGTGAGTATGCACAGGTTCACAGCATAGAGTCAAGGCCATCTGGATATTAAGGCATTGATATTATGGTTCACCTTAGTACTGTGGAAATGTAAAGCAATGGTAGGAGTATCAAGGACCAAGGGAGTTGTACCAGTAACCTGTACCATGGGGACGGGTGCCTGTAGGGTGCAGGGAATTACACATTGGGATGGAGGGCAGTCCATGTGTGGGGCAGGGCAAGCCACCTTAGTTGAACTACCTGAGTAGTTGCAAGTTGGGGCATTGGCAGCTGAGAGATGATCACCCCTATGATCACAGGGACTACTCTACAAAAGACTGTCTGTACTATTTTTGTGTTGCATCAATGTTTAGTTAGTATATTGCATATCCTGGCCTATAGATACCTTGTCTACCAGTGCACAATAGGTAATAGACAAAGTGTCCCACTCTGGATGACCCAGCTGTAGAGTCAGGGATTTTCTCATGTATCCTGGTCTACACACACAAAGGAGTCCAAGAAATCCTAGTGGCCTCTAGACTTAGATGTAACCAGGGTCCTTCATACACTTACCCTTTGCACAGACACAAAAAAAGATTCAGGAATCTCGGAAAGGCACAAGACCAACCCACTGTTTCCCACCTTGTTGAGATAGTGTTGGTACAGTTAACACCAAACCATACTTTGATTTCTGACATCAGTGCAACCTGGATACCAGAGTCAGTACCCACCAGGATAGGCAGTGCATCTCCATTAGCAGTGCAGCCATGTGTCTTCACCTAGACAAATGTACAGAGGGATAAAGGGATTAGAACTAGATTAAGCCCATAAAGCAAGTTATAGATAAAATACCAACTTTTTATATTGTATTGTATCATGACTCTGTGATTCTCTAAATAGGACATTTGGATCTCGACTTGGACCCTGACCAGTGCCAGCAGCCCGGGACGCCAGGCGAGTACAGTTTGTTGTCTGTTTTCAATATTGAATTTCACTATATCTCATTGATTGGTCATCAATTATGTGGATTTTATTTTATTATTATAAAATATTGAGTCGGGAATATGGAATACCAAAGATATGTGATCCGACCGTAGACCTTGTTTACTTTCATGCAGTAGATCTTGTAGACCTTGTTTACTTTTATGCAGTAGATCTTGTAGACCTTGTTTACTTTTATGCAGTAGATCTTGTAGACCTTGTTTACTTTCATACAGTAGATCTTGTAGACCTTGTTTACTTTCATGCAGTAGATCTTGTAGACCTTGTTTATTTTATGCAGTAGATCTCGTAGACCTTGTTTACTTTATGCAGTAGATCTCGTAGACCTTGTTTATTTTATGCCAGTAGATTTCGTAGACCGTGCGGTGTAGTATCCCAGACCGATCACATATCGAAGGTATTTCTAACAGTCGGGAAGGTATTGTTTATTTTATTTTACCGTCGATTTACTGTCTTTACTTACGTCTTATTATTATTTTCAAAACTCATAATTGGTGTCTAACCTTTGCTTATAGTCACTTTCATATATTGGAACTGCATTCGATGAATTGTACTCGTTCCATCCTGACTGGGTAACCAAACAAATTTTAGGTGATTGCGAGGAGGTCGAGTGTCCTGATCATTATGGCCCATACATGGGAGACTTAGCTGGGGCAGACTTTACTTATCAGGAGGAGTACGCAGCGACTGATCCTGCTGCTTTTGCTTAGTTTTATTTTTAGATAGAGCTGAGACTTGTACTGGATTTTAGTTGATGTGAGACTTGTAGTGGAGATATCATTTTATTTCATTATCATACATTTCCTTGAGTTGGATATTTATTTCATTTTATAGTTTTGAGCTGTGGTTGTCCCATGTGAGAATTATATTATTTGCGTGGTTATTCATCATATAGTTACAGCGTTCTACCGCCGACTCTGCGGCGTAGGCTGGGCGTGCACACGGTTCGTGCCCAAATATTGGGTACGGGTCGTGACAGAACTTCATAAGTACCCCTGATCTGATTGACAATAAGTTTAGAGTCTCCATATGCCTCCAAATGTTGAATATTCAGATGTTTAGCGAGTTGAAGACCAATAAGTAATGCATTGTGCTCAGCTACATTGTTTGAACACGGCTGATCAAGAGAATAAGCTCTTTGGATGGCAAGACCTTCTGGCGATACAAGAACAATTCCAACTCCAGCGACAATATCGCCATTAGGACCAATTCTTGATGCTCCATCAAAGAATAGACGCCAAGTAGGATCTTCTTCAGCAATTTGATTTGAATCTAGGACTTCATCTGAGATTTCATCATAGAGTTTTGAATTTTCTGGAATTGAGTGAGCAGCCAGAAAATCAGCTAAAGCTTGTCCTTTGACTGATTTCTGAGGAATATAGTGCATGTCATACTGAGCAAGTAGAATTCTCCAGTTAGCCAATCGAGAGTTCAAAACACTGGGTTTCTTCATCATGATCCGTATAGGATTGATCCTGGAGATGACATGGATAGTCTGGCCGATGATATAATGACGTGTCTTTTGGACAACAAACATCAAGGCTAGACATTCTTTTTCAACCGGTGAATATCGAGGTTCAGCTTCGGTCATAGTGCGACTGAGATAATAAATGGCTTGTTCATGGCCATTTTGATTCTTTTGAGCGAGTAATGCACCCAATGAATGACTCATTGCTCGGGTATAGAGGAGGAACGGTATTTCTGAGACGGGAGGTACCAATACTGGAGGGCTCATTAGATATTGTTTTATATCATCGAATGCTTTCTGACATTCATCATTCCAGACAAAAGAGACACCTTTCTTCATAAGTTTGTTGAATGGTCTGCAGCGTCCTGATAAATTAGAAATGAATCTCCTGATATAAGCGATTCTTCCTTGAAATCCTCGTAGCTCTTTTAAGGTGCGTGGAGGACGCATCTCTTGGATGGCTTTGATCTTCTCGGGATCCACGTGTATATCTTTAGAGGTAATGACGAAGCCGAGAAATTTACCACTAGAGACGCCTAAGAAGGACTTAGTAGGGTTCATCTTTAATTGATGCTTACGCATTAGATCAAATATAGTCTTCAAATCTTGGATATGATCTTCCTTTTGTCGACTTTTGACTGCAATATCGTCAACATAGCATTCGACTGTTTTCCGTAAATGTTCACGGAATATAGTGCTCATAGCTCGTTGATAAGTTGCTCCTGCATTCTTGAGACCGAATGGCATAACTGTATAACAGTATGTACCAATCGGCGTTCTGAAAGAAGTGTGCTTCTCGTCTTCTGGGAACATTTTGATCTGATTGTACCCAGAATACCCGTCCATGAATGACATTCGTTCAAATCCACAGGTATTATCAACCATGACATCAGTGATTGGTAGAGGGAATTCGTCTTTAGGACATGCCGCATTGAGATCGCGGAAGTCTATGCATACTCTGATCTTGCCAGTCTTTTTAAGAACAGGAACAATATTAGCCACCCAATCGGGATGTTGTTCCTCTCTAATAAACCCAGAGGTAATGAGTTTATTGACCTCAGCTTCAATTGCATCCATGATGTCTGGACGAAATCGTCGCTGTTGTTGTTTGACCGGTTTAGCATTCGGCAAGATGTTGAGTTTGTGAGTTACAATTTGAGGATCAAGCCCTGGCATATCTTCATAACTCCAAGCAAAGACATCGATGTAATCACGAATGAGTTTGATCATGTCTTTCTTATCATTTTCGGAAAGACTTTCACTGATGAATATTGGTTTGGGAGATCCCTCTTCACCAACATTTATTTGAACAAGTTTATCTTCAGTCGGAGGTTCTTTTTGCTCGAAACGGAACTCCCATTGATTATCTAATCTTTGGGCCCACTGTTCTGATTCAGGTGAGATTTCAAACTCTTCTTCGTCTTCATCACTTTCTTCAGAATGGTCAATAGAAACCATGTTGGAAGACAGAAGGTTGCAGTAGAAGTCACCGATACTCGTATCGGAATCCCAAGAAGTAGTACTAGAAGAATCAGATCTCTTATCTTCGTCAGACTCAGGATCTTCATGGATAAGATTGATGAAAGGAGTAGGAGTAATATAGCCCAATCCGCATTTTGTCCTTCCATATTTCAGAGGAGGAATACAAACAGGCATTTTTCTTCCTTTTCCACTATTGAGACCAGTCCTGAAGTCATAGCCCATATTTTTGATGATGTCTTTAGATTGCTGACTATAACGGCGTAGTTGTAATCTTCCAGTATCATCATTTTTGTCATCATCTTCAAGATCAGAAGGATTTTGAGGCCCTTTGTAGAAGAATATTGGAATGTCTCCTGGCTTTCTGCTGGGAACTAGAAAGTATGAAGATTGTACAGGTTCTAGAGATACATCTGTATGAACAGTCTGTACAACTCCTATGGTTATTGTGTTCAAGTCATCTAACAGATGTAAATAACTATGAACATAATTACACACATCAACGTACTGCAAAGGTGGAGACTTTTCATTAAATGTAAAAGCAGCAATATTTACATTGTGAGAAGGGTGAGCCTTAGAGATTTTAGCCAAGTCAATGACTAAAGGGGGAGAAGAAGAAGAAGCTTTGTTTCGATTAAGATCGATAACAAATGGCTCAGAAGAGGTGAGCTCCCTTGAAGTTTGAGTAGGAAGAGTAGTCCGCCCTCCAACTGAAATTAGCAGAATATCTTGTGAAGGTACAGGAACTGTAGTACGCCCACTGACAGGAATGATCAGTATATTTTGAGTAGATGATTGAGATAACGGAGAGATCCGTCCACTCACTGGAATGATGAAAGAATTTTCTCCAGAGGGTTTAGGAGATGGTTGCTGAGTAGTTCGACCTTTAACAGGGATTATTAAAGTCTCACTTTGTGCATCTTCTTTCTCCATAGCTTGTATGATCCTTGTATACTCTTCTTTGTACATTCGGGAATCATTGAAATAAGCTTCAACCCCATGGAAGGGATTTATATCAGCAACTTCTTTTTGTACTCTTCCATTGTTATCAATATATTTAAAACATTGATGAAGAGTAGAGGGCACCACATTATTTTCATGAAGAAAGGGCCTCCCCAGAAGAAGATTATAGGATCCCGCGATCTCGATCACATAGAAAGTGACTTTAGATCTGAAATCGCCTATCTGAAGCTTCAGATGAATCTTTCTCAAAGGCTCACTTCGGCTTTGATTGAATCCCAAGATAGTAGTAACCGTCTTGGAGAGCTTGTGAAGAGGGATTTTTAGTTCATCCAACAAACTCTTTGGCATTATGCTTATAGCAGACCCTGGGTCAATGAGGATACGATCTATCTTCATCGTATCAATATAACCAGTGTAGTAGAGAGGTCGGTCATGTCGATTATCCTCCAGTAACATGTTATCTTGTATAAAGGTGATATTTGGGATAATCTCCAGTACACTGTTGCAATGTAAGCAAGTGGCAGGTTCTGCATCCGGCTTCTTCAATTGTGCAAGACATGAGTCAGCTTGTAGAAGTGCTTCACTTAACGTCTCTCGAGTCTCTTTGGAAAGACGTAGAAGTTCAAAAAGGGACATTCTAGCTGGAGTATTAGAAAGTTGAGCCAAAATGTCGAAGTTGTAAGGCTTTTGAAGTCCAAGAGGAGAAGACTTCTTGATTGGCTTATCAAACCGAGCCTGTTGTTTGCCTTTCTCCAGAGCCGTAGGCTTGGGAGGAACAGGTTCAGTAGATGATTCTTCTTCAGGAGGAACGTTAGGAACATCTTTAGCATCTGAAGGGATATCAGTAGGATCTTCAGGATTTTTAGAATAATCCTTTAGGTAAGGTTTTCCCGTTCGAGTAGCACTAACAAGTGCTTCTTCTTTGTCTTTTGGCTCTGTGTCAGAGGTAGACCCAAGAGAAGTCATATGACATGACTTGATCTTTCCAACCTTCTTGATTTTTTGAGAAGAAATCTTTTGAGGAGAAGGCGATTCAAAATCTGCCACTAGATCAGGATGGATCCACATGATTTCCCCTGTTTCCAAAGTGATTGGCACTAATCCTTCAGACTGTGGAGGAGGAAGATTCACTATGTCAAGAGTTGCCTTGGGAATAGGAACAATCCCACTTTTGAGGAGTTGAGGAGGGAAATTTCCAAATTGCATAGAGACGACGTTGGAGGTGACGGTCTTCTCTTTTGGAGTAAGAGAGATAGCTCCAGATTTAATCATTTCTTGGATCTTTCCTTTCAATACATAACATGTACGAATTGTATGACCCAGCATTCTGTAATATGGGCAGTATTTGGGATGATCTGTCTTACCAGCTTCATCAGGTTTCTTGATCTCTGGTAATTGTATTTTATTACCTTTCAGCAGACATTCAAAGATACCAAGGACATCATGGTCATCAAAAGAATATTCTTCTCTGGGGCGAGGTGTTCTTGATTTTTGAGTTGTAGATGCAGGAGTTTGAACATTTGATGCATCTTTGCTCTGTAGATTAACTTTAAGAGTTTCTTTTCCTTTGTGAGCATTATTTTTATTGTTAGCACCTTGTCCTGTTTCTTTAGGAGTCATCTGCACTCCTAAACCTTTGAAGGTTTCAGCACTGATTTCTGCAGCTTTGGCACTGACTATGAAGGAAGGCCAATCTTGAAATTGAGTGGACCCTGTCCATATACTGATGATTGGCAACAAGTTTGATTTGCACGTGTCAATGGTGACAGCATCAGGAGTTCCAAGAGGCATCTTCAGAGCTTCTCTTCGAAACCTTTCAATGTATTCCTCTGTAGATTCATTATTTTTCTGCTTGATTCTAATAAGAGCAGACATAGTCATGTCATTAAGCCCTTTATAGAACCTTTCAAGAAACATCTGTTTGAAACCAGCAAATGAAGTAATACTCCCATCTGGAAGACTTCTATACCATTCATAAGCTGTTCCCTTGAGACATCCAATAAATACCCGAGTAAGGAGGGCATCACTTGGTTGTAGCTGATCAGTCATCACTTCAAAGTGATTGATAAACTGACTTGGAGAAGTGGTTCCATCATAGAATGAGATAGTAGGAGGTTTGTATTTAGGAGGGTATGATACTTGCTTCCATTCTATCGGATAAGGCTGCTTGATGCCTAACCTTTGTAAACTATCCTTCTGTTTGAATGCCTCGAATTGAGTTTTGAGATTCTTCAATTCTTCAGAGACAACTCCCGAAGATTGTGGAGTTGTGGCTTGTAGAGAATAGTTGGAAGGAGGAACAGCATTGTAAGCACTACCCCCAGCTCCAGAGAGACTAGGATTTGGTTGAGCCGGTCCAGGAGTATTGGATTGTACTGCTGGAGGAACTTGCACTGGACTTATATCAGTATCAACTGGTATGGCATCTGATACAGTCTGTCGATTTTGTAACTGAGCTGTCATGAGTTCATACATCGACTTCATTGTGTCAGTCATAGACTTTATTTGCTGTTCCAAAGAAGCAATTCTTTGATCTTGAGGAGTCAAGGAAGAAGAAGGTTCATCAGTATTCCCATCAACCATGTAAGTCGTGACTGTATGAGGGATTGTTGATGAACTAGTGGATGTTGTATACTCTGAATCATTGCTTCGTGTATCGAAGTCAACTATAGGAGAATTACCCCCAGTAGGAAGAGGTGGGAAGTTAGATTCTCCAAGAAATTCAGAATCAATTTCAGGGATCAAATTTCTTTGACTAAAAGCCAGGACTCTTGCTCTGGTGTTTCTATATACTCCATCTGGACTATCAACTCTACCCCCGGTGTCCCGAGAAGTCATGTTGACAGAGGCAAACAAAGGCTCATCTTCATCAGGCATAGGTTCATGCTGAATCCTATTGAAGACAGACTGTCGTTTATTTTGACATCTGCATTGCATTGTGATTCTTGGCTGGAAGTCACATTCATGATCACCATGGTCTTGAACTGTTGATTGACATCTGCACTGAATTATGACTCTTGGATAGAAGTCACATTCAGCATGTTCCTTTGATATAGAATTACTCCTTCTCTTCTGTTGAAGATATTCCCGTAAATCTGTTTGTGAAGATTGAGGAGTATACTTCCTGTTCTTGGGTCTTGATGGCTCTTGATTATACAAAGAGTGATTAATGTGAGCCACATAATTTCTTGCATACTCTGCATCTGGATCTTTTATCTTCATATCCAATTGGTATGGTTTCTTAACACCAGAAGTGCTGAGTTTTGTTCTTAAATCAGTGGAAGGTAACACATTAATTTTGGAAACATGGAGTTTCCCTTCCATTGATCTGGATATTTGCAGAGAAGGAAGAGTTAAATCACTCCCTTGATTAGGAGTTGGTAACAGACCCTCTTTAATGGACAGATTTTGTGCCCAATTTGAAGAAATCAAAGAAGAAGACATTAAGGAATATTTCTTCTTAGACTCATTCAGATTTTGAGACATAGAATGTCCAGAAGGAAGAGTAGTCAAAAGACCATCTCCTTTCCTTTGACTAACAAAAGTATCAGTCAAAGCTGTTCCTGAAGTAAAAACTACAGGAGCAGAAGAAACAACTAAAGAGTTATTCCTTTTTGAAGGGACTTTGTGTGGAAGACCACCCCCAGTTCTAGTAGAACTTGGTGAAGAAGAAGAGATAACTAAGGAGCTATTCTTCTCTGATGAAATACACGCTGAAACAGATTTGGCTAAAGAACCAGAGCTGTTAGCGTGACTTTTGATTTTAGAATTACACGCTGGAACGGATTTGGCTAAGGAGCCAGTACTGTCAGCGTGACTTTTGAATGTGGGATTGCACACTGGAATAGATTTTGCTAAGGAGCCAGTACTATCAGCATGACTTTTAGAGTTGAATTTGCACGCTGGAACAGATTCGGCTAAGGAACCAGTACTGTCAGCGTGACTTTTAGAGTTGAATTTGCACGCTGGAACAGATTCGGCTAAGGAGCCAGTACTGTCAGCATGACTTTTAGTTACTGTCATCTTTGAGCGCACAAGAGTGTGCATGCTTGCAGTGGAGTTCTTGCCAGTGTTAGGAGTAGACACTGTGGCAGAGACTTCACCATTGACTGCCAACTGATTCTTAGGGACATAGACAAAGTGTTCCTTCGACTTGGCAGTGATGATGGAGGCTGGAGTGGGCTTGCCACCCTTAGCCCGCTGTATTTCTTCATAGGCGAGTTGATCGAATTTGATCATCATCACCTTCTTCGTCGAGCCGATTGACGAAGTGTCGCATTGAGTTGTTGCCATCTCAGAAGAGGAGATGGTTTTCCCCAGCAGAGTCGCCAATTTGTTTTCCATAAAGAAATTCTCTTTATTTGTTGTGTTTCTGGGAAAATTACAACTGTGGGAATCCGATCTAGAAGACGATCGCTTTATCCCTTGGACTATGCGAAGAAGAAAAGCTCTCAAAATTTTGACAGTAGATATCAATGTATCTGTACAATGAATGAGAAAAGGAACTCTATTTATAGAGTCAAAAATAATAACTGAAAAGATAACTACCTCATTACTGGTGCACTTGAAAAGTCACGCAGACTCTAAATACACGCAGGGTTAGTGAGTAGTTACTGGACATGGCCCGTAACTGTTGGACACATGGCATCAGTGCATGGATCGTGTGCAAGTTACTGGGCACGCGAGAGAGAGATCGGTGGCATGGCTGCCACGTACTCCAGTTGAAATGAAATCCACGCTGACTTGCTGAAGGCAAAAATTCACGCAGATTCGTTGACGCAGACTCGTTGAAGGCGAAATCCACGCAAGCTTTGAAGAAGAATACTTCAGAATTCACGCAGGCTTTGAGAAGAATAACTCAAAAGTCACGCAATGTTTTGAGGAAGGAGAAGGTTCAGAATTCACGCAAACCGCCAGCTGTCTTGATTTGGCACGCTTCGTCTGACACAAAATCTCTGACATTGATTATATTGTCAGCCGCATTAAATGAAGATAAGACCCAAAGTCACGCCAACTTGGTGAAGAGTGAGTCTTGCTAAGGAAGATTGCGAAAGACGGTTGTGATCTCTCGAGTTCTGTGCATACGTGGCATACGAGGAGACGTTTCTCGACTGTTGTGTTGTCAGTCATTATGATTCTGACGTATGGCTGAGCTGTCTCTGCGTGACTTCTAAAGAAGATGGCCTGGCAGAACTTAGCATATCTTTTGTGCTGCTTCTCGGATCACTCTGCGTGACTTGTTCTGATCAACTCAGCGTGACTTCATTTTTGAGGCCTACACTGATGAGGGACAGTCCTTCACTTGGTGGGTGGCAGACCCACAGACTAGGCAGTGTCCTAGCCTCTTCCTGCATATGTTCGACTGATGTCCTGGCCTCTTGCAAAAATCACAGACAGGGATCTGATTCTGAGGCGCTCGTTCATTGGTCCTTACCTGATGGTGCTGCTGCTGATGGTGCGAAGGCATGTTGTTGTTGTTCTTGTTGTTGGGCCTCTTCTGGTTACCCTGGAAGTTGCTAGTTCCAGGATACTCCCTCTTTGAACGAGAAGGCTGGCTCTTCTCCACGTCCTGAGCTCGTGTCAGAATCTTCTCATATGTCTTGGCGCCACCTGCGATCACATGGGTACGAATTTCCTCCCTTAGGTCCATACCTGAATCTTTCAGCACGATCCTTGGGGTCAGCAACCAAGTTCTTGGCAAAGCGGCTAAGTCGGCCGAACTCTGTCGCATACTCTCCAACCGTCATGTTCCCTTGTTTCAGGTCCTGGAACTGTCTTTCCATCTCCCGCATCTCTGATATTGGGAAGAACTTCCTGCAGAACAGCCTCTTGAAGGTGTCCCAATCAAGCTACTTGTCCTGGAGTCGGGGTTCATTTCGATACCAGATGCTTGCCACATCTTGCAGCTGGAGTCCTACTGCTTCGGTCTTGAGGTCCTCTGGGAGTCGAGCGACGCTCAAGAGACGCTCCATGTTGTGTAGCCATTCATCGGCGTAGATGATACCCTCGGTCCCTTTGAAAGGTCGAGGGCCCTGCTTCTTGAAACTCTCTATATCTTCGACCTTCATGTAATAATACGCCTCTAATCAAAAGAATGGCCTTAATGACATAAAACTTAACTCCTGAATTTATGTTTACCTTGGCAGATCGTGGCTCCAATGAAGTGGTTGCTCCTCTCTCGAGGGCAGCCATAGCCACATTGTGGGCATTCTCCATGCCTTCTCTCATGATCGTGGTCTGCTCGCGATGGGCTTCAGCTTGGGCTGCAGTCTGTTCTCGATGAGCTTCTGCTTGGGCTCTCTGGGCTTCAAGCACTCCTCGTAGCATGTCCACTAGATCGGTGGGATCTACGGGCACTGGTGGGGCAGTTGGTGCGGGCACTACCGCAGGGGACTGCGGCTCAGTCCGGGGAAGTGTAGGGTTCGCCGCTTGAGATGTAGTGGCGCAAACGCCGCGGAGTGCTGGTGATTGATGGGGACGGTCGGTCAGCTACAACGGTGAAGGGTCTGGACGTGCTGGAGGAGATGGGGTGCGTTCGGGTGACGGGGGATTACTTAAGGAGTGGAGAAAAGAGAGTGCTGGAGTAGGTGGGGAAAGGATAAGAGAGGTTATAGAGGTTGGTGGTGGTGTTGATGTTATTAAAACGGGAGTAGGAGAATGAGTATGTGGAGGAGAGGGAAAAGTTGAGAAGAAAAATAAGGGGAAGAATGGGTAGGGGTGGCCTGGTCGTGGGTGACCAGGCCCAACGGTTTGGTCTTAATTTTTTTTTTTAAAAAAAACGGATAAATCAGGATTTAAAATAAAAGAATGGGTTCGAATCAGGATTGGGTTTCGGAAACTCGGGTTCGGAGTCGGGACCCGGGATTGGACTCCGGACACGGAATCGGGACAGGACTACAAACAAAAACCCAATAATAATTTTAAAATAATATTTTTTTCTAATCCGACTAATAATAATATATAATAATATAAACAATAGTAATAATAATACAATAATAATAGAACTAAACTAATATCATTGCAACTCCAATAATTCATAAAATCTGGATTTCACAATAAGGTTCTCTGTTTTAGCAAATAGAAAATTCTAATATAATCCAACTTCAAAATTAATTATGTACCTCTCAATATAATAAATCAAATATATCTAATACAGATTTTATTTAACAACACCCCCATAAATAAACACAACTCCACCGTCAAAGAAAATCTTTTCCTGGTCCTCCACCCACTCTGACATCCTGTGGGGCCCGTGCGACGCTCACCCAGGGATAGCAGGTGGGCCCCAGCTGTCAGCCTGTACTGTTGTTGGGTGCTCAACCCGTACTGGGTCCCCAGCCTATCTGACTCCGAGATGGACTCGGACTTGCTAGCCGACTCCAAGCCGGGCTCTCTCCAGCCTTTGGATCCACGCGGGAATCTATAGATGGGCGGCACGTGTCTCCCTTTTCTACCCCTTTAGCGGCAGCCTCCAGCTGCTACTGCTATAGATATATACTATTGGGGAGAGAGAGAGAGAGAGAGAGCGAGAAAAAAAAAAAAAAAAAAGACAGAGAGAGAGAGAGAGAGAGAGAGAGCAATGGAGAAATTGAGGGTCCTCTTCCTATTGGCAGTGCTCTTCTTCTTCCTCCTGGCGTGCGTCGTGGAGGTCGGCGAGGCGAAGAAGAGGGGGGTGAGCATCCCCGACGAGCTCGACGACGTGGTGGACGACGAGGAGGACGAAGCCTGGAAGGACTGGGGGCAGAGGAAGAAGAAGACAGAGGCGGAGGAGTTCCGGCCGCCGCCGGACTTCTCGAAGATGGATCCGGCGGCGATCCAGGCCGAGATGACGAAGCGGCGGCAGGCGGCGGGACCCACCGTCGGCTTCGTGAAGCTCCGCCTCGGCGTTCCCCGGACCGAGGAGGAGGTTCCCATGATCGCCGTGCGATGGAGCGAGGTTCTCCGCACCGGAGCTGTCGAGGTCAACTTCATGGCCGTCGACCTCTCCACCGTCATGTTCACCATGGAGAGGGGGCAGGACGTAGAGGAGCTGAAGGAGTTCGTGCTCGGCCAAGACGAGGCGTACGAGATGAAGATCGGAGAGCAACTCTTCCGGAGGCCCGGCGATCCTCCTCTTGATCAAGTCGTTGCTGAGACGTTGCGCCGCCGAGAGAAGACCTCAACATCCCAACGATGATGAGTTCGTTTTAGGAGTCCCAATTAACCTTTTCGTTACTTCTTGAATATTTATTCGAGGTTAAAGCACCCAAAATTTGTACAGTATCAGTTTGGATGTATTCTTTTTTATTATTGATGTGTTTGATTGCAAGGTTGAAAGTATGTGGAAAAAAAATTATTTTTATAGAATTATTTTTTTAATGTAATTTTTAAAAAAAATTATGGAAAACTTAATTTGAGTATTTGATTGTCATTATTTTTCACTGAAAATAGTTATTTTCTTATGGGTTGGACAAATTTTATTTTTCACCGTTCTAGAAGAAAAAATAGATAATTTTTTGGAAAATAATTCCATGATAAATATAAGCTATCAAACACAACAATTGGTGGAAAATTTGTGATGAAAATATTTTTCTTTGAAAAAAGCCCAATCAAACACAACCTAAATTTAGTTTTTAAACCGTTTTAAATTTAATAGATACTTGTACGAGAACTTAAAGAGAGAAAGGTAGTTTTTAGTCATGATTTGTAAGAGGAATGATTTGCAAGAGGAAGAAGTTATTTTTATCCTTCATAATATTTTAAAAAAATTACATAGCTCATTTTTTTAGCCGTTTTGAAGACTCATTATATATATATATATATATATATATATATATATATATATATATATATATATATATATATCCGATGAGCACACTTATCTATATCTGTTATCAAAGTTAATAAAAATATTACCTGGTTGAAAGTTTAATATCTTATTTAATGAAAGTTAATAATAATATTACCCGATTCACTCCTTCCTTTTTTAGTCTCGGTCCTTTTCTACATTCGTCTTCCATATTCTTAAAATTGGTCCAGTCTGACGTGAATTGAGTTTTTTAAAGAACCGTCGATTTTTTTTTTTTCCAGAATCGGTTAATAGGTGAACTGGTCGAACCGATTCGCAATTGAACTGGTCAATTTTGTTTTTTCTTAATAGAAACTCAAAAAATATATCGCGTTAGCACAATTTGGTTCTTTGTTTGGTTTTAAGAGACCTTATAGTTGTAAAATTAAATCAAACCGAACATGTTAAGAACCAAACCAAACTAAATCAAGAAGTAAATGTGGATATATTATCTATTTGAACCAAACCAAGTCTATTTCTACGAACCTGGTTGAACTTGGATCTGACCTATAAAAAAAACGCGGCTCAAACACCGGTTCGATTTTTAAAACATTGGTTGTAAGAGTTGCATATTATTTGAAATTTTATAAGAAATTTTGAGCTGGCTCTCACTTGTTTTTACTATAATTCATGGTACACCCCACCGAATTATCATAATGCATAAAATCTTACATTTTTTAACGGATACCGTCAATGACTAATAGTCAACTCCTTTGATCTCCTATTTAAATTGGATGCAACTTGAATTATGACAAAATTATCCTCAATAAGTGGGCTGTCTTGAATTATGGTAAAATAAGTGCGATGCTACTCATATTTTTTATTTTATTTATGTAGGTCAAAGTAGTTCATTGTTAGTCATTGACGGTTTCCATTAAAAGTGGAAGGCATTGACGGTTTCCATTAAATGTGGTAGGATTTCATGCATTATGGTAACTAGGTGGAGTGCACGTTAAATTATGGTAAAAATAAATTGGGTACAACTCAAATTTTCTTAAATTTTATTCAGCTTCGTTGTACAATTTTATTTCAGAAAATACAAATTTGATCAGCTGGTGTGTTTGTTCCTGCTTTATTGATATATGTGTAGTTTTGTGTTGTTACTATTACTAGTATATATGCACGTGAGTTGTACGTATTTTAATTGTCTTTAATTAACTTAATTTGTATGTACTTGAAAAGAGCAAAAGACAAAACTATATATTAAAATACTAAAAGCTAGATATTGTAAGTACATACTACCCCTAATAGAATATATTATTTTTGTATTCGAATAGACATGGAAGGATATTTTTGGGTGAAAAAATTTCCCAGTGAATCCTAACTTTTAGCATTATATAGTAGAATAGATTAGCTTAGAGCATCTCCAATGCAAGTGTGAGTTTAAAAAAAAATATTTCTACATAGGAATAACAGTGCTTTATTGAAAAGGTCTTTTTCCAATGCAAATGTCAAAAAAGTTTTGAAATTGACATAGCAAAGACATTGTGAAGTCGGTTGTTTAGCATCTCCAACCCTATTGTCTTGTTAAGTATTGTGAGTCTTAGATGGCTCCTATGTGGCATGAGCCACAAGACAATGTCTTGTTTATGTGGCAAAATTATATCTTAAAAGACAATGAGATAGAAAAACTCTCTTCAATGCAAAAGTATTGAGAAGACAATAAAAAATATTTTTTCCAACTTCCAAGACAACTTTTAAGACAACTACTCATCTTCTTTCTTTTTTCTAATATTTTTTATTCATAATTGATGACATGGAAGAGAAGACATTGTCAAGTGCATTGTCTAGAACAAGACAATCAACTTCACAATGTCTTCTTTAATTTTTGCCACATAAGCTTCACAATTGACTTGACAATTGCATTGGAGAAGAACTTTTGAATAAAATTTTATCATTCCTATGTGGCATTAATTTTTTTCCAAAGTCACAATAGGGTTGGAGATGCTCTTAGACCATCTCCAATGGTGATTTCTAAAATTGAGTTCTTATCCTACTTGGCATTGTAGTTTAAGGAGATTTCTATCCTAGTTGGAAGTGTTTCTAGATAGAAATTGTAGACATACAAAAATGGTCTCCAATGGTTCTCTATTTCTATCCTATGTGTCACATAGTAAAATGACTAATTTAATGGTGTGGGGCCCAATAATAATTGTCATAAGAGATAGGAGAATTTCTATGAGAGTTTCTACATGTAGAAACCCTCCTAGAAAGTTTCTATCCTACATCATTGCCATCTAGGATAGAAATGGTGATAGAAATCACCATTGGAAGAAGTTTTTTCTAAAATGGATTTCTTCCATAGAAATAGGGAAGATAGAAACCCCCATTCGAGATGGTCGACCATCTCCAATGGTGATTTCTAAAATTAAGTTCTTATCCTACTTGGCATTGTACTTTAAGGAGATTTCTATCCTAGTTGGAAGAGTTTCTAGATAGAAATTGTAAACATATAAAAATGCTCTCCAATGGTTCTCCATTTCTATCCTATGTGTCACATAGTAAAATGATCAATTTAATGGTGTGAGACCCAATAATAATTGTCATGAGAGAGAGGAGAATTTTTATGAGAGTTTCTACATGTAGAAACCTTCCTAGAAAGTTTCCATCCTACATCATTGCCACCTAGGATAGAAATGGTGATAGAAATCACCATTGGGAGAAGTTTTTTCTAAAATGGATTTCTTCCATAGAAATAGGGAAGATAGAAACCCCCTATTTCTATGGAAGAAATCCATTTTAGAAAAAACTTCTCCCAATGGTGATTTCTATCACCATTTCTATCCTATGTGGCAATGATGTAGGATAGAAACTTTCTAGGAGGGTTTCTACATGTAGAAACTCTCATAGAAATTCTCCTCTCTCTCATGACAATTATTATTGGGTCTCACACCATTAAATTGATCATTTTACTATGTGACACATAGGATAGAAATGGAGAACCATTGGAGAGCATTTTTATATGTTTACAATTTCTATGTAGAAACTCTTCCAACTAGGATAGAAATCTCCTTAAAGTGCAATGCCAAGTAGGATAAGAACTCAATTTTAGAAATCACCATTGGAGATGGTCTTAGTTCTAGACAATGCACTTCATAATGTCTTTACATCCACATCATTAATTATGAATAAAAAAATTTAAAAAGAAGGGAAGAAGTTGTCTTGGAAGTTGAAAAAAAAAATTATTATCTTCTTAATATTTTTGTGTTTGAGAAGATTTTTTTTCTACTCCATTGTTTTGTGTGAATATAATATTGACACCTAGCAAAGACATTTTCTTGTACCTCACACCACATAGGAATCACAAGACATTAGGGTTGGAGTGTCTTGTGCCTCAGCCAAGTCTTCCAAATATCTCTCTAGTTTATTTTCATGTGTACCTGCTTTTGCATATATTTGTTATAGTTTCCTTCCAAGGGCGCAAGTGTTTCTAGTTTGAATGCGAGTAATCAATTTCTAGTTTTAATGCAAGTCGGTGTTAATTCTTCGAGTTAAAAGTGGACTTGGTTGAATACCATACAATTAGGAAAGCTTTACATTGTGTTTAGAAACATTTTTGAGTAGTGAGAGAAAGATTTGAGGGAAAAGAAGATAGAGGAGAGTAAAATAAAGGTAAAGTTATTATTTTTTTTTTCCACTTATTTGGATGACCAAAAAGTAGCAAAGAAAAAAAGTTTAAAAATAATATTTTATTTATTTGTGGAGAAAGATATAATTGTCATTCAATTCTTAAGTTTTTAAAATCATAAACAATACTAACTTTTTTGGAAGGGTAGTTGGATAATTTCTCCCACAGTTCTCTCAACTCTCTTCATCTTCGTGCCACTTCTGGGAGTTTTTTTTTTTTTTTTTTTAGTGGGATTTGCATGAATTTTTTTCTTCCAAATTTCTTTCCCTCATCTTCCCTCCCTTTTTCCAAACACTACTACTTTTAATTTTCCACTCATTTTTTTTCTCAACATTTTTGTTCTTTCCGTTTCGGTGTAACTTGGAATATGAACCATCGTATGGGAAACCATTTTAGAGCATAGTTTCAGCTTGTTATATATGGTTGTTTGGGACTTTTTGTTCGAAAGATTGCATGAAAAAATATGTTTGATATTTTTCTTTTAAATTTTTTTTTAAAACTCTATGGAATTTTTTTTTAATTTTATGGAATTTTTTTCTTAGAAAAATAATTTCATGGAGTTAATTTCTTTTTTACATATTTTCCACATTGCAATCAAACGCACCCTTCGATCCCATTGCATAGAATACACGGTGTTGATGCATCTCTAGTAGAGATGTATGCATCCAATTTAATGAAGAACATCTGCAAATCAGTTTATAAGATTTTCATAATAATGTGTCCTCAAATTTATGTATATTTGATACGTCTTTGCAGAACGGTGATGACAATTTTCCAATATATAACACATCTTCAAAACCTCCTCAAGTTTAAAAGCTAGTTAAAACATGAAGCATTTTCTGCAAAAATTTCTCTACAATTCTCAAGTGCACCTTGCAATGGCTGCTTCTAGGTCATCTCCTGCTAACTTGGACCAGTATTTCCAATCAATATATCAGATTTTTCTCCATATCAATTAAATAGTATGATACAATTTGAAAAAGAAAATACATTAGAGAAGTCAAATAAAATTGTTCAATCTCTTTAGCAAAGACTATGACTGTATGAGTTGACCATCTCTCTCCTTTATAAATTTTATAGAATATAGATGTGATCCAATGTTATAAGTTTCTATAGAAAATACAAGGACTAATTAGTGTTTAGACCCTGGGTTTATACCAACTTAGAGTTTAAGCCATAATATGTCCAATTGCTAATTTTTTTAAAGTTATTTGTATTTACCCTCCCCCCTCCAATTGCTAATCGTATCTCCACTTCTCTCCATTTTTATTTAATTTAGTGTTACCCCTCAATCCTTCGGGTAAAGTGCAAACAAATCCTCCTTAGATTTGCATTTTTGTATTTAAAGACTCATTATTAAAAAAAAATCTCACATTTTTATTTTTGTACAATTTGCACCCTGGGAAAAGTGGAGAGATGATTAGCAATTGAAAGAAAAATACAAATAACTCTTTTTTAATATAAAATGGAGGGTATAATGGAAAAGATTGAAAAAATAAATAAAATCTAGGGCCTAAACTTTCTAATTGGACATGTTAGGACCTAAACTCTAAGCTGGTATAAAATCCATGATCTAAACTCTAATTAGCCCAAATTACAAACTACATGGATGTTCTGTATAATTAATTTCAAAGTATGAATAATTTTCGAAATAAGAGTTAACACATGAATAGTTAACGGAATTTGTATGAAAAAATTGAGTTATTTGTATTTACCTCCAATTGCTAATTATATCTTCACCATCACATCTCTATTTTAATTAGTACTACCAACATTCCTTCATAATCTGTTAATTAAAATTTTAGTTCGTCCTAAAAGATGTCTAATTTTTAAGAATTAGAGGTAATACTAATTAAAATAAAGATAAATTTTCATATAGAGTAAAGAATCTTACCTAAATTCTAAAGAAAAGAGAAGTTTGGGGTATTTTCGAATCGAGGAAAGAAACGTCAACTAAGATGGTGTGCGGAGAGAGTTGGAAGAGAGAGAAAGAGGAGGGAGCCAACTGAAAGTGTTCTCCGTCGAATTTCTCCAACTTGTTAAAGCTGGTATCGATGAGAGATGCACGAGAATTTTTCATCTTCTGATCTAGCTTTGAGATTGTGGCCTGGACGTGAATTTCAGAAGGAAAATTCTTGTGATATGATTGCAGCACTTCAAAAGAATGTGCAAAACAGAAATCCTAGGAGGATTCTGGGAACAAAAAATCTAAAAAGATTTTCGTCAAAGCGACAAACGAAAAGTCTAAAAAGATTTTCGTTATTGGAGAAAGTCTGCTGGGGTGTTTAGAACACCGGCGCTCAAAGCTAGATCCGTCCACGCGATCAGCTTCCATGAACCAGCAAGTCCAAAAGAACTCTGGAACGTCCTGTCAATCTGCTCACGGACGGACTCCTCGAAAAACTGTGAACTCACAAGTGGCACCGAGCTCTCTCTTCTCTCTGTGGAAAATTTCGTCTAGTGTTCTGTCCAAAGAGAGAGACTATATATAAGGCCTCTCTGTAACTGCCCAGATCCGGAATGTGCACGACGTTTGAATGTCAGATCCGAAATTATTGGATCCATTATCGCACGTTACGAAACGATTCAATTACGTCCTGCTCGAAACAATGCCACTGAGCGCCACTTCGCGCGAGCACCAAACTACGCCAAGCATAGTAAGCACGTGCGCCACACGCGCCCGCGCGCACTTTGCGCACTTCGCGCAATGAGAGCAACTTAAGCGCACTATTCGCCTAGCGACGATGCTGACGTGGTAAGTACGCCAACAAAACGCCACATTACGCCTCATGAGCCCATGAGCCCGAGCCCGAGTCCGAGTCCAAGTTGCTAAGCCCTTTGGGGCTTAGCCCCAATGGAATTAAATTGAACTTGGCCAAAAAATATGAATGCTTTTAATGGTGTCTTACCCTTACTTCCATGTAAAATCATCCACATGGTCCTCTCCTTAGGGTCACTACCACATATGCATCTCTTTACTCCTCAATATGGATTATATTGAGATACCCATGAGTTTTTCTAGCCAACGTAGGACTAAACTTACATGGCTTTGAGAGCAAGCTCTCTAGAGTTCAAGGAAAGGAAATATCCCAACAACTGACCCCCCCCCCATCTCTTTCAGCTCTCTTCGCACGTGATCTTAGTTGACATTCCTTTCTTCGATTCATAAATATCCCAATTTTTTTTCCCTTTTTAGAATTTAGATAAAATTCTTTACTTTATATAAAAAAATTTTGTAAAATAAAAATAGAGAAATAGTAAATATATGACTATCAATTAGGAAGATAAATATAAACAAAATACTAATTAAAAAAGGGATGCTACCGTGAAACACAACAGGATGGTGTAGGCAAAAGAAAACAAAAGAGGAGGGCACGTGAACCACGGAAAACACAACAGGACACGTGACACACGCTTTCTCACTTAAATTGTACGGTACATATGCGGCTGAATTAGAAAGTGACCTGCTTAATCCCCCTACCCATTTGTCATGGAGGATACGGCCAACTGTCTTGAAGGACATCAGTGGTAGAATAAATGGTTGGTTTGCGGGATTAAGAGAAAAAGAATGCTAAATTGTAACTTACATCCTTAACTATCACTGTTTTTTAATTTAATACCCTTAATTTTTATAGGTACTAACTTAATATTCTATTTCAACTTATATTTCTAATTTGATATCCAATTTTTTTATTATTCCTAAACTACCCTCCCAACTCCTCCCGACTGCTACTTCCTCCACCCCTCCCCTCCCCCGGCAGCCATCCACTCCCCCTCCTCCCCCACCGGCGACCACCCCCACTATCCGCCTCCGACCACCCCCCCTACCTGGCCCCACCGGTGACCACACCCCCTACCCCCTCCCCCGGCTATCCCAAGCGCCGCCGCGTACTGCCCCGCGTGTCGCCGTCTGCTCGTGCCGACGTCCGCTGTCATCCATAGCCGGAGAGGGAGGAGGGGGGTTGGGAGGAGAAGGAAGGAGCAATTTGGTTTTTCAGGGTATCAAGTTAGTACCTATAAAAGTTGAGGGTATCAAGTTGTAATTTAGCCGGAAAGGAAATCATTTTTTTGATTTTTTTAAGCAATTATAATTTTTATTATTTTTTTAATGTTTGAAAATGTCAAGAAATTTGAAAAGAAGAGTGAATATTTCGATGTGAAAAAGTAATTTTTTATTTGGATGGATGAAATCATTTCTCCTCCTAATTTTTCTTCTATTGGAAATCATTTTCCTCATAATTTTCATTCCATTGGAAATCACTTTCATTTTCTCCTCAATTCCTTTAGCATCTAAGGCCTCGTTTGGTTCGCGGAATCTCCGGGGTGGAAAAGAAAAGTGATTACTTTCCTATGTTTGGGTGTCAAAAGAATTGAGGAGGAAAGGAAAGTCATTCCCAATGGAAGAAAAATTAGGGGGGAAAGTGATTCCATCCATCCAAGTAAGGAATCACTTTCTCACATTGAATTATTCACATTCCATTCCAAATTTTTTGGCATTGCCAAACATCGAAAAGAAAAATCAATGGGAATTAAAATTTCGCAAAGGAAAGGAAATGAAAAGGAATTGCTTTCCTTTCCCTTCCATTCCGCGAACCAAACGAAAAGATTGCAATTCTTTGGTATTTTGTGTTCTTCGAAAAATTGCAATTTCAATCAATTTTCTTCCTGATATTTGGAAAATAAAAAAATTGGAATGAAAAGTGAATCCTTAGAGGAGAAAAATAAATCATTGGGTTGGTGGAAGAAACCATTCTTTGACATACAAACAAAAAAAATGAACTACTTTTCTTTTCCAATGCTCCAATTCTGCACATCAAAGGTGGCCTTATTCTTATTTTTAAGCGTGTGGAATTCAAATTCAGTGAATAATTCACGTAGGTCTGTCTTGAATGAATTCAATGAATCACTATGATTAATGGAATCGAGATCAAGAAAATCAGTGATTCCGTATCCATATATTTGACTAACCTCTTATGATTTAATATCTAATTTTGAAATTCGCCTAAAATTTTAAACCGATTAGCTTTTCACTTTATATTGTACAATTATATTCCTAATTTTACTATGAAGACAAAAATGAACCGGTTGAACTGATCGTTGAACTTACTATTTATCAATTTTTATAAAGAAGGGCATAATAATTTAACTTAATTGTACTTTGATACCCTCAACTATTTTTGCTTTTCAACTTACTACCTCAACTTTTTTTTTCAAGTTGATACCCTCAATTTTATTTTGACAATAATGCTCCTGCCTAAAATTCAAAACTACTCCCCAAATTCTCACCTCATCTCCGCTCTCCCCTTCGACCCCAACCCTTTCCCCTTCGGCCACAACCCCTCCCCCCCGGCCCCCGCCCCCCCTCTGGCCAGCCGCCTCCGTCCCACCCTTCCTCCGCCCCGTCCGCAGCAACCCCCACCCTCGCCCCCCTTCAGCTCCCACCCCCGCCCCCCTTCAGCACCCACCCCCCCCCCCCCCCCCCCCCCCCTCCCGTTGGCTCCGGCCACTCACCCTCCTCCTGCTGCCCTCCTTTCCCGCCTCCACTGGAGAGGGAGGGGAGGCATCGCCGGAGAGAGAAGGGGGGAGGGGGCATGGGGAGAGAGAAAGAGAGAGCCAGGGGTAGTTTGGAAATATTTTGGGTTTTAGGTATTAAGTTGAAAAACTAAAATAGTTGAGGGTATCGAGTTGTTAGTAAAAAAGTTTAGGGTATTAAGTTAAAAAACATGAATAGTTGAGGGTATCAAAGTACAATTAAGCTTAATAATTTTAGTTTCTAATTGATAACTTCTTCAACTTTTTTTTTTTTTCTTTCCCCTTTTTAGATGATCGACTCCATTGTATATCATGAATGACGACAACCAAATGGTAAGTATATAATTACAGCTAATAATGCACCATTATTAGATGCGCCCATCCAATAGGTCTGTTTAGAATTGGTGCTACTTTTGAAAAATATAAGCAACAAAATAACTTTTGAAGTGATCTCCCATCAGTTTGCAGAATATATTCTTAAATTGAGCTAATTTATCAACTTTTTTAATAATATATTATTACCAAACAACTTTCAAAACAATATATTTTTTTCAAAAAAATAATAACAAATAAAAGAAAAACAAAAACAAAAAAAACTAAAGAGTGATATACAAAAATACCACCACAATCGCAGCGGAGATCGGCTCAGACAAAACACTGGATAAGATCAAATCGGTTCAACCACTGGATTAATCTAAGTGGTTCAAAGTTCAATTAATTGTAGCTTGATATCTTTAACTATCTCACTTTTTTAAGCTTGATACCATAAACTTTGATATGCATCAACTTAATACATTCAACTATTTTACAATTTTTAACTTGATATCCAAATTTGAAAAGCACAAAATTATCCTCCTTTTCCACCCAACTCCCACCTCCCGGACTGTCCAACCCCCTCCGTCTCCGGCTGCCTGCCTCCACTCGCCCCTTCTCCCATGCGGCCGTCCCCACCCGTATCCCCCATATTCTCCGCCTCCGATTGCACCCCTCCTCTCTCTGTACGCAGCGACGATGACGACAACGACGACAACGCAGGGACGTGCAGGGTAGATTAGGGGGGAGCATCGGTTCAGTTTGGTCTGAACTGGACCGATTTTCGTAAAACCGAAATGAACCGTAAACCGTCGATCGAGAACCGAGAACCGGACCGACCAAAATATAACCGGACCTGAACCGAACCGAATTAGATTGGTTCGGTTTTCGGTTGGTTCGATTTTACGGGCCATTGGGCTGGGCCGGATTTTTAATGGGCCTGGGTGTATATAAAATGAAATAAAATCAATAATAGGCTGGGATTTCAAATTGGACTTGAAGTCCAGTGCACAGTATAACAGCAGAACATTGAATTTCAAATTGGACTTGAAGTCCAGTGCACTACTTAACACAAATATCATTATATCAAGTCTCCACTCAGAAGTCAGAACAGAATCCTCTTCAATAATACAAAATACCAAACAAATATACAAATTACATCCAGATTAAGTTACACCCAGTCTTTTCAGTAACAGACTCAGAAGTCAGAACAGAACAAATATACATGTATTAGGTAGAGAAGTAGAGAACACTACAGTATAATACAAATATCCAGATTAAGTTACACCCAGTCTTTTCAGTATCCAAGATTCCAAATTCACCACAGTATCCAAATCTCCAGTACAAAACCGAGGTAATATATACCAATTACAAATTCACAATGAAGAAGAAATGTTCATTTCGATGTCAGCACATCCAATCCAAGATTCCAAATTCCAAACTCAACGCACAAGTTAAACCTGCATTATATACAAAAGCTAAAACAAAGGCTCAGAATGGCTTTTAATGCGTCATTAAAGATGCAATGTATGCCTCGCCAATGGCTGCAACGAGTGCCTCGCCAATGGCTGCAACGAGTGCCAAATCATCATCGCCAATTCTAATGGGAAAACTCAGTAAATTTTTTGAATGATAAAAACGACTATGAAGAGAGTACCTCACCAATGGCAGGCTTAATTTTAACAAATGTCTCACCAGTGGCTGCAACGAGTGCCTCGCCAGTGGCTGCAACGAACGACCAACGAGTGCCCCGCCTCTACAAGCACTCAAGCAGTATCCAACATGTACATGTATCAGAACACGAAAGTATCACTCATCAGAATATGAAAATGGACAGTATCAAAAAATTAGTATCAAAAAATTAGTATCAAAGATTCAACAGAACAGCATCATCAATTATCAAAGTTGTCTTTTCCAGAACAGCATCCTCACTAATTCTTTGACATATTTTTCCAGACCAATATCAAAGAATTAGACTGCAGTGCACATTACATATAAACTGCAGTGCACATTACATATAAACTGCAGTGCACATTACAATATTACATATAAACTGCAGTGCACAATATATGAAATCCCATTGAACTAAATTTACATAGAGCAATGTCTTATGTCTTATGACTCTTATGTCTACATAAACTTTTAAACTAAATTGTAGTATCTATATTGAACTAATATATAAACTGCAGTGCACATTAAACTTTTAAACTTTTATATATAAACTAGGAATGTAAACTGCAGTGCACATTAAACATTTTAAACTAATATATAAACTTTTAAACACATAACATAATTGAACTAAATTATGGTACTAATTTAAACTAAATTGAACTCTACATAGAGCAGTATCTATATTGAACTAAATTGAACTCTACATTGAACTAAATTTACATGCAGCTCATCATGAGATGCCAAATCACATAACATAATTGAACTAAATTTACATGCAGCTCATTACATGCATCTCATTGAACTAAATTTACATGCAGTGTATGCCAAACCACATTGAACTAAATTTATATGCAGCTCATTACATGCATCTCATCATGATATAATAAACCAACACAATTTTTGACAGCAAGTATTCAACTTTGGCAACACAAGTATTCAACTTTGGCAACACAATTTTTGGAAACATAGAATTGGAAAACAAGTATTAAAACATAGAATTGGAAAGCAAGTATTCAACTTTGGCAACACAATTTTTGGCTGCAAGCAAATATTTCTTCGTAGCAAATTTTTATGGCAGCAAGCAAATATTTTTTTTGCAGCTAATATTTTTTTCCCAGCAGACCAGTAGCGCACCTGTCCAGAAACAACAGAGATACACAACATAGAACTTTCGAAGTGACAAAAGATGAACTTATAGTGAGTTCAAATATCGACAGCAACTGGAATACAATTTTGAACCAAAACTTCCTCCCCTTCCAGTGCGAAAGATCTTCCATGCAAGAATAACAAACGTTAATTAAAAATTAAAATTAAAAAAACAAAAAAAAAACCAGATTTTGGTTGGATCTTACCGGATCTCGAGAGATCTTTGTTAGATCTCGACAGATCTGGGTTGGATCTTAACAGATCTAGACAGATCTGGGTTGGATCTCCACTTCCACGTCGAAATCTATGATAGATCTCGAAGATCTAGGTTAGATCTCGAGAGAACTACGTTAGATCTAGACAGATCTAGACAGATCTAGGTCAGATCTAGAAAGATCTAGGTTAGATCGAGTCGAGAGAGGCGATCGAGAGAGACGACGTAGTCGTCGAGAGAGGCAGAGCTGCCGAAGTGCAGCAGAGAACGGTGTGGGGGAGAGGGGGGAGGCGGAGAGCAGAGAACGGTGTGGGGGAGAGGGGGGAGGCGGAGAGCAGAGAACGGCGCTCTGCTCGGTTAGGGTTGGTTAAAGAGAGAGAGAGGAGATCAGAAATGAAATGGGGAGGAGAGAGAAGACTGAGAGAAGAGAATATAAATAGTTAGGATTTTTTGCAGGGGTATATAGGTAATTTACTAAATAAAAAATGTAATATATATATATATATATATATATATATATATATATATATATATATATATATATATATATATATATAAATCGGTTATCGATTCGGGTCGGAAACCGTTTTCCAAACCCGTCACCCGAACCGATAACCTATATTTTCATTTCCTGTAAACCGAAACCCGACCCGAATAAAAAAACCCGACCCGAATAGCCTTTACGGGTCGGGTCGGTTCGGTTAATGGTTTTCAAACCGTTATTTGCTCAGCCCTAGGGTAGATGCAGCTTCAGGGGGAGGGAAGATGCATGGGTAATACTTGTCTTAATAATTTTTTTTACGATATTAAATTGATGCATGTCAAAGCTTTAGAATATCAAGTTCAAAAAATGGGACAATTGAGGGTATCAAATTACAATTAAGTCAAATATTTATTTCCAATAGAAATTTTTTAAAAAATTAAAAAAGTTACGAATTCACGAATCAAATGGTTGAACCGGCCGGTCTGGTTTTTAAAACACTCGGACCAGCTACCCACATTTATGGCAATAAAAGATGGTATTGGGGGGCGTGCATATATAATCTGTCAATCTGGGGGTGGCCAGCCGAAACAAGAGGAGGCAATCCCAAATCCACAAAAAAAAAAAAAAAAAAAAAAAAAAAAAAAAACCATAAATTATGTCGGTTTCCGCAACTTTGTTCCAGAGCTCACCACTTCTATTTATAGCAGCTCGAGATCGCCTCTCCTCTTCCGCTCCTCCTCTTCTGCTCATCTTTCCAAAGCTCTCCTCCTCCTCCTCCTCCTGCAGAAGCAGCAGATCCTTCTCCTCTCCTCGTCCTGCTGCTGCCGCTGCCGCTGCCGCCATGGGAACCGCCGTCGTCGTCGATGATTCCGTTGAGTCCACCATGGACGCCGTCCAGAGGCGGCTCATGTTCGAAGACGAGTGAGATCTCTCGTCTCTCCCTCTCCTCCACCCCCCTTCTCTTTTCATCGTCGGATCGAAATATTATAGATAAAATTAATGGATTGTTTTGTATAAGGGTCTCGTGATTAGACCTAATTAGACTTTGGGTATTGGGTTTTGTTCCGTTTTAAAATTTTGGATACTCAAGAATTTTTTAGTGACGAAATGGATCTTTTAACGACGAATGTTCGTTGCTAAAAAAAATTCGAGCCCCAACAGTTTGAGACAGATACGTCTAGTATCTAAAGTCTAATTAGGTCCTAAAATTGGTGCGCTTATACAACATAATCCTAAAATTAATTTACTCAATTTTGCAATTATACTAATACCTTCATTTGTTTTTTCACGACTTCCCAGGTTGCTATAAGGGTTATTTACATAACCACCCCTATATTTTTGGTTTATAACAAGGGGTGTCCCTGCTTTTAAACAAATTACACTGACCACCCCTCACTTTAGAAAAATAAAATAAAAATAGGGGTAGTTAGTGTTATACTTTTTTTTTTTAATCTTAAAGTAGAGGTACCCCGTGTAATAAACAAAAAAAGTAGGGGGGGGTCAGTGTAAATAGGTTAAAAGCAGGGGTACCCCGTGTTATAAACCTAAACCAAAAACATAGGAGTAGTTAGCGTAAATAACCCTTGTTATAATGTACTAGTATTTTTTTTTTTTTTTGGGTTTGGGGTTTTGGGTTTTTGGAAAAAATAGTCCAAAATTACCCGTGGCTACAGACACTGTGTTCTAGACTAATGTGGATTAAGGTTGGTTAGAGGAGTGTAGTTAAGTTCCACTGCTCAAATGTTCGTGATGGCAATTTGGTAATGAAAAATAGTACGAGGGTGTAGCAATTAGTAACACGTGAAAAACATTTCAAGTCAAAGGTATTTAAATAGTGAAAAGTAAAGAGTAAATAATGGAGAAACATGATTTATAATAGAGTTACGATTGTGGTGGGCACGAGTGAGAGTCGAGACTTCTTGCCTTATCTTTCTTTTGCAATGAATTTTGGTTGTTGACGTAACTAGAAGGAAACAGTGTATGCACCTACTCTAAGGATTTACTTTCCTACTCTAAGGATTTACTTTGGGAATATAAAATTTCCCAAAGGAAAGGAAAGAGCAAGGAATTGATTTCCTTTCCTTACCAAACGAGGTCTGTTTGTTCAGAAGTCATCATGTTGGTTTCTCATCTTGGCCCTTCTTGTGCTAGTTACTATAATTTCTTCACTTGCTTATTTACATGTTTGGTTCACGGAATCAGGATATTAGAAAAGGAAAGTCATTCATTTCCTGTGTTTCAATGCCAAAGGAAATGGGCATGAAAATGAAAATGATTCCTAAGGGAAAGAAAAGTGGGGAGGGAAATGGTTCCCCACTCACCCATTATTCACTTTCCCACCTCCAATTATTCACTTTCCCTTCCAATTTTCCGGACCTTTCCAAACACCGGAAAGGAAAATGAATGAAAATTACAATTTTCCAAAGGAAAGGAAATAGTAAAGAATTGATTTTCTTTCCTTTCCTTTCCACGAACCAAACGAGGCTGTATTTATACAATAGTGGTTGATGTCTAGACTACCAATCACTTTGGTTCAAGATTTACTTGGTTATTTGTGGGACCTTAATATCCTGGACATGTATTTATTTTACTGTTGGTGGAATTTTAATGTTGGATGTACAATGCCATGCAGGTGTATTTTGGTGGATGAACAAGATCAAGTTGTTGGACATGAATCCAAGTACAACTGTAAGTTGTGGACCACTTATCCTGATATATTTATGCATTTGTGTGTATACATGTTCAGGATGATTCATGAACCACGATGTTCTAAACTGTACATGCTATCTTGCTGTTGAGATGAGATTTAAATTTTAAGCTCAGATATTCTCTGCAACTTCAATTCTTGCACATCAAATGTATAGTCCAAACTGGCTGTTTATGTCTATATGATTTGAAATATTTACAAACTAAATGATTTGAAGTTCTTTTCCTTAGTCATCAAGGAGCCACATGATATATGGTGTCAAATAGTATGTTATACAGAATCAATGGTGTAGAATCATCTAATATTTGCTTTCCAGTTTATTAGATTTGATTCCAAATCCTACTGTTAGCACTGGGCTTTACTATATTTGTGTGTGTTTAACGTCAACGTAAGTACTCGATACTACAACTTCATACTGTTTGAAATAGGGAGTTGATGGCTTCTTGGTTGGTGAGGTTTTTCCGCAAATGCTTCTAGTAAGAAAAGAAACCCTCTCTTTCATCTCTGCTAACTAGTAGAAGGAAACAATCAAATATTACCAAGCTTGGGAGATTAGTTTCCTGTGAGATTTTTTTCCTTTCCAATTTTGAGTTATTGCAACATTCTTTTTCTCGATAGTTTCTTTTGTTTGAGTACATTTATGACGCTCATGAAGTCTTCCTTCTTAATGTTTCTTTCCTTCATTCTACATTTAACATAGTGGTTGTAACATTGGATATTTTTCCAATTCATACGTGGTTCTTTTGTTGACATTTTCTTGTAGTGGTTAGCGACTCACCATTGGATTTATTTCCCCATCAGTACTTGTTTTCTTTGTTTTGGATGGAAGAGTTGAGAATGGCTAGAATTTGCTCTTTCGTAGAGATCACTATGAGACATAAAAATTAAGAAAACATTTAACATAAAAAAACTGTTCTATTTGTGCCAGAAGATATAGAAACAAACTTCAAACAGCAAAAAATACCAAATTAAAAAGAAAAGGCACTGTTTTGACACAGTTGTGCTGTTGCTATCTAGCTTTAGCATCAAGAAACTAGTGTAGTTTCAATTGCCAAAAAGAAAAGAAAAGACAGTAGTCTTTATCCCCATTTTTTGTGATCGGCTGACAAATACTTTATTCCTTTCTGCTTCTGCTTTGCTAAGGTCATCTCCTCTTTACATGAACTTCTTCTTCTTCTTCTTGCCATTGATAATAGCTTCTCACTGAGATGTAAATGAAAGGTTTGCTTATCTATGTCTAGGATGCCATTGAGGCCTCTATTGGCTGATGTAATTATAACCAGCAGTTAAAATACAATGAATAGGGATGTTTCACCTTTGTGATGAGATTTTATGTCAATACTTATGCTTCAGTGAGGAAACATATCACATAGACCAGTGTTAAACATATCGTCCGACATGGGCGGTATACCACCTGGTATCCAATTAAAAAAACCGGTCCATGGAAATATCGGCCGATATGAGCGAATTTTCAACCGATATTTGGTGTGGAGTGGCTTGGTATACCACAATATCGGTTTGGCCATACCAGTAAGTTTTTGTTTACTTTGGTTTTATAATTCTTTTTCCTTGTAATTTATTTGAAAATTTGCTTTGTTTTACAAAAAGAGACATGCTTTCTCAAATTTGCTTTCATGTAAAAAGATAAGAAGGGTTGATTTTAAAAAAGTTGATTTTTATGATATATTTTCAAGTTCATATTTTGAAGTTGCTTCGAGATATGATAAAGTTTAACTTTGGAGATGACGAATGATGTCTTTTAATAGTCTCTTACGAGCTTAGTTTTAAATTCGTTGTCAGACGTTTTTATTATCATGCTTGGTAAGCTTTATGGAGAAAAACCTGTCTAATTATTAGTTAGAAAGATATGTTTTAGTTGTTTAGTTATTAAGGTTATTTAAGGATAGTTGTTAGTTTTATATTTATGCTGTAGTTCTTATCGTAAATTCATATATGAAGAAAATTATTGTCTTATACTACTATGGTTTCATGTCTCTTTCTACGTCTAGTATATCACCTGGTACACGATATCCGGTACGACAAATACCCGACCGATATCAGGAACCTTACATAGACATTGGATGATTGTGTGTAGAAGGATATGCACGACTATTTTGGGATTATTATTGCACGACTATTTTGGGATTATTATTGCATGACTATTTCTGACAGCTAGTTATTATAGTTTTATAACTATTGCTGATGAAATATACTGGATTAGGCTTTAGAACATGTGTTTTTAAACTTGGTTGTGTAGCAACCAAGGTAATACACCAAAGTGTCTAAAGAGCAAGGTCCTGGAAACTCAATATTTGTATTGGTCTCAAATCCTGTACTAGTACCAGCAGTTTGGTGATGTTAGCTGATGTTCGATAGGAGTACTAGAGAGTATTGGGGTCAACAGTTTAGAGCTATTTTTAAACAAATTAAATTTTATCAAAATATAATAAATGTTGTTGTCAATTAATGGCTAAGAGATGATTCTCAAATGGCTGATCCTTGAAGAATTTTTCATAGACTTCTATTTATAATAGCATGATGGCTTAACAACTAAATACAATAATATCTTTACAAGATCACAGAGAGCTAAAGATATATCTATTTGTTGGTTGCGCACAATCAAACAATTAGTTACAGCTAATTACAACACTTACTCCTGAGAGTGTGCATACTTCAATAATCAGTCCGTATTAATTTTCATAAATGATCAACATCATTCTTTATGGACTATCAATATCAATTTTCAAGTGTGATCAACATCAATTTTCAGATAACAAATTTACACGAGTTTATATGGATATACATATGTAGATGGACTTCACCAAAACCTTGATCTAGGAAAAAATCCAGTCGAAAATTGTAATCGAAGGAAAAAAGTAAGTCACTGTCGATGTCTTTAGAACTTGGAAATATTTAAAGGTATGACCAACCTAATGTGGGTATCTCCTTAAGTTTCTTATGGTACCAAAAATCCAGTAAAAAATAACCCTAAGTTAGAAGGAAGAGTACATTAAGTTCAAACTAGTATACTTCTAGATACTCCTCATGATTTCGACAATATTTCAAACTATGAGTGTTATAATGTAGAAAACGTTCACAATCCGATGCCGTAAACAATCTTGTGAAAGGTGGACTTCAACAAGGATTTAGTGAATATGTCGGCCAAGGTTCTAAACGGCGGTAGGCGGGTGCGCGGCAGAGAGAGTCTGCCTACCGCCTAGGCGGTCGATACATTTTGAACATTTTTTACTATTTTACCACTGTTATTTTTTTGCATAATAATATAATATGCATATTTTAAGGGTGTTCCATGCATAACTAAGTTGTAGAACGAAGATTTATGAAGTTTTAGTTTTGTAAAAGTGAACAATAGGCCCATAATGTTTATAAAACCTTTTTGGCCAAAATATCTTGTTATGTATTGCTCCGCATAGGCGCCCGCCTATGCCGCCAACCTCCATTGGCCGCCTACTCCACCGCCTACCGAAAAGCGGTGCGGAGAAAGACTGCCTACCGCCTAGGCGCTATCTAGACGGGCTAGACGGCCGCCATTTAGAACACTGATGTTGGCCAGGTTGTCATTGGATCGGATCTGCTATTGATGTAGTCTTTCATCTCGTCAATATATATTGCGTTGTCTTTATATGTTATCTTCGGGGCATCATTGATTAAAGAGAATCCGCTTGCACTACGAATATGCTCAATGACAGATCACAACCATATGCACTCCCGATTGACATTATAAAGGGTGACGAGGTCGACATGATTTGAAGAAATGACGACCACGGCCTCTCAACCACGCATATTGCTAGCGCCATCATAGTCTTTTCCTCGTAGACTTCCTATACTCAAGTCATGCTTGAAAAAAAAAAAGAATCAATGCCTGCCTTTAGTGTTAATGCGAAAGTTTTCCTAACATGTACAATGCTAATAAAACTTTCAACCACACAATCATGTTTGCCCCCGTAATGTAAAGCCACCACCATTTGTTCTTTGATGGAGGTATCTCGTGATTCATCAACTAAAATAGAGAAAAACTCATGTCCTATCTCTTGGAGAATAGCTTTTGTAGTCATAAATGAAGATGCATTGATATTATTTTTTGAATTTCGTGAGAACTCATTCTATGGTTGTCGGGAGCATTTTCAAAGACAAGTTAGTCGGCATTATCATTGTGTTCTACAAGAAAGTGAAGAAGTTCAAGAAAGTTGCCTCGATTCGAGGATCCTTCAGTTTTCTCATGCCCACAAAAAGTCAATCATTGGCGTAGAAGATATTTAAGGCAATCAAAAGATGCAGTCAAATGAGTATGATAATCCAATTTCCTTGATCTGATTGATTGGACAAACACACTTATATGTGTTGTTTTTGGTTCATTAAATTATCACAAGCTTTTGCACATTTGTTGTGAGTACTCAAATGACCTCTAAGATGCTCCTTCAACCTTCTTTCTTTTTTCAATTTGTAAAATCATCACCAACAAACGAACCTGCTTGGCCCCTTGCATTGGTTTAAACAAATAACAACACTAACAAAAGGCAACATCCTTTTCTATGTTGTACTCTAATCATCTCTTAAATTCAGTAAACCATAAAGGATTAAATCTCTTTTTAATACCCAAAAATGTTCTATGAGGAAATTCGTGTTTTTTTAGGTTGACATGTTCCCTTTTGAAGGTATGCTCGTCGAACTATCTCTATCACTTTAGGATAACCGTACTCATAAATAATGTCTAAAAGTAACAACACAAACAAAAGGCAACATTCTTTTCTATGTTGTACTCTAATCATCTCTTAAATTCACAATGTTACAGATTTCGCTAGGCGGAATCGGTGCGCCGAGTGTCCGCCTAGCGCCTAGGGCGCCTAGACGGCGCCTAAGCACCGCCTAGGCGGCCGATTTTTTTTTTTTTTTTTACTTTTTGTCCATGAGTATATATATAAATAATATGTATGTTACTTATAGACATGAAAATTATTTGGCTTTTATGGCTAGTGAGTCTATATTTAAGACTTCACATGAGGTTATGGGTTCAAATCTTATGTTGTTTCAATTTTTTTTTTTTTTACTTGGAAAAAAAAAACTTATATAAAGGGGGAGGAGAGGAGAGAGAGTCCAGTCCACACTCCACAGACTCCTCTCCTCCTCCCCTCCGCTCCCCTCCCCTCTCTCCTCCCCTCCGCTCCTCTCTCCCCTCCTCCTCCCCTCTCCGCTCCCCTCTCTCCTCCTCCTCCCCTCTCCGCTCCCCCCTCTCCTCCTCCCCTCCGCTCCCCTCTTCCCTCCTCCTCCCCTACTACGACGACGACCACGGGAGCAGCAACAACAGCAGCAACAGCAGCAGGCGACGGCGACGACGGCGGCGGCGGCGGCAGTTTAGTTTTTAATTTTGTCACATATGAAATTTTTTTTTTGATTTTTTTTCTTCAAAATTTCAAAAAAAAAATAACCCTAACCCTAACCCTAGGCCCGACTAGGGCCGCCTAGGCCCGCCCAGCGCCTAGGCCGGCCGCCTAGGGCCTTTTCGGTGCGGCCGGCGGCCGCCTAGCGCCTAGGCGCCGCCTAGGCGGCCGCCTAGGCCGATTTTTAGAACACTGTAAGTTCAGTAAACCATAAATGATTAAATCTCTTTTTAATACCTGAAAATGTTCTATGAGGAAATTCGTGATTTTTAGGTTGACATGGTCCCTTTTGAAGGTATGCTCGTCGAACTATCTCTATCACTTTAGGATCACGGTACTCATAAATAATTTGTCTAAAAGCATGATCCGATAGAAGCTCATCTAAATTAACCATGTGACGTTGTGCTTTAACTTGTTGTACTTGAGGTTGCACATCATTAGACCTTGAATTCTTAGAAGATTGAACTCCGGGTTCAGAAGAAGAAGCTCCTTGAGCTCTAGATCTTTTTAGAAGATATTTTTCCATTATGTAGAGTAAAATAGACTCAATAAATTTTAACACTTATGGGTACTTATCAATTATCATTGGCAGAAAGTCATGATGAAGGAATTTTAACACTTATAAATGAACAAGATTAGAAATATTATTTTTCTTCTTCAAGCAAAAACAAGATTAGAAATATTTCATTTCTGATCACTAATTTACTTTGACTTCGTATTTTCTTAATCGAAGAATGTTATACTAGCAAACAATTTCGTTCCATTTAAGAGCAACTTAAAGTTTGTCATCTAAGAACAAATTAGGTTAAAGGCCAATTCGGACAAGATGACATAGTAACCAAGGTTGTAAAAAGCGCTAGGCGCTAGGCGGTCCCGCCTAGGCGGTTCAAAAATAAATTAAAAAATCCAAAACATCTACTGAAAATTGTAGGAAAAGTCCATAAAATTCCAAAATAAGCATAGTCGGACGTCGGGGGATCTAGGCGGACATCAGGGGCCTAGCGCCTAGGTGCCGCCTAGGTGGCCGCCTAGACCGCCTTTTAGAACAGTGATGTAACTGTGAACTTAATCAAAAAAACTACTCTGAACAACTTATGGCACTATCTAAAGCTTGCAAGTCATATGTTGGCTTAGGGATGAAAGCAATGATCTATAGACTATCTTTTTCATTTACCCCTTTCTAGACTCTTCAGAGTATTTGGAAGATTTTGAAGGCTGTTATTTTCAATGCCTTCTACATTTCAAGATGTTTATTTTAGTGACCTCATTTTCCTTGGAAAAAAAAGCAGATAACATTGGTTTGGACATTGAACCCTAGAGAACCTACAACCTAACTATGACCGAATAATTGCATTTTGTTTTGCATCCTACATTCTAAATTACATATTTTGTTTTTCTTACTATTCAACTTTCTCGTACAATTTACATGTTCACCAAGATTAAAAATGTAAAAAAAATCAAAAAAATAAGAAATTTATGTGCTAAATCCCGTAGTAAGAAGTTATACATGCTCACAAATTAGGAATTGATTAAGGCAAATAGAGCAGAAATTATCTAGGAAACATTTAATTAAGACAAAAATAAAATATATTTAGAGGTGTTACCTAATGAATGAGAGGGAGAGGCGCGACACGGTAGGGGAGAGAGGCACGGCGTGGTGGGAGAGAGAGGGCACGACACGCCAGGAGAGAGAGGCGTGACGGAATCCTAGAAAGAGGGACGGCTGGAGAGAGACTCCCCCTCTTGCTTTGCTGAACCAAAATACATGTCTGGTTTTTATATATATAGTAATTTTTATATATTTTTGAGTGGGGTCAGCTGATCCCACTTGCCTTATTCTCCCTCCGCCAGTGCCGACGACCTATCTCTTCATTTCTTTCCATTAATGTGTTCCCTGCTCATGCCGCTCTCCTTTCTCTCGTCACTTTCCATTAATCATTTTGTTTCATTTTCCTTCACTTTTTTGTGTTGCTCCTCATCTGCCCTTTCACTTTGTTTCCTTTTCGATGCCCCTACCTCTCCGGAAGATGCCTATGCATCCTGAATTACATAATGTTTGTGCTAGGTGGGCATACAGATGTCAAATTAGCTTTATATAATTCTATTCTATGGAGGAAGAACCTATAAATGAACGAAACAAAAATTTCTCTTATTTTCTTCTTATAACAAAACATGTAACGTGAGCGAAGGCTGTTGGACATTGGTTATTAATCAAGACTTAAACAAAACGACTAATTGGAATTAAAATAGCAACAACCAGAACTATCAACTACATATAATAAAGATTAACAAAATAGAGCATCTCAATTGCTGGGGAACATGATGCATGAGAACAATTTTGAAATGATAAGTGCAGATAACATTCCTCCCTCTTATGTCAACCTCGTCCTCCGAGTTGAAGTCGCTGCTCATCATCCAGGTGATTAGCAATTGGAGGAGCAATTTGTTCTCCAAAAGTTGGCTTGAAACAAACTTCTCGTTTCAGTTTTAACATGTATCACAATCCCAACAGAGGAAGATGCCGAAGGATGCCGATGAACCAGAGTGTCCATTTTGCTGGGAAGGAGTCATCTCGTGAATTCGTGTAGTCATGGTCGTTGCATGGCTCCGATGGCTCTGATTGTCGCAAGGTCTCCAACTGTGGGCCATTTCAGTGATATCTCCCACCGTCATGTTGGTGGAGTTGTTGGCCATGCCACAGGAATAAATGGCTGGTAGCCATGGATAGGCGAAGGAAATAAAAACAATCTTTCCTCGTATAATTGCTTCTTACTCAAAAAAGATTAACTACATAACATTTAAAGGAGAGGCACTCTATTGGATGTGACTTATTCCTCAAAATCTAAATAATTCTACTCATTGGAGAAGATAGCAAGAACATGGTCTAGTCAACTTCATCGAATAAGAACAGCAATGAGTCCTTCTCAAGGGTTGCCGATGGGCTGCACGGTATAATAATCTTGAATAATATGTGCACACATCAGGGATATGTAGGAAATCTGGACAATGTTGTTCAAGGTGGGCATTACTCCTTTTTTAAGGTCCTAAGCCCCTATTCATTCCTTTCGAGTCCTCAACGATACAGGAACTTTCTATTACATAGAACAACTTAGCATTACTGAAGGCTTAGTACAGATCTTGCCATATTTTGCAATTGGGATTCCTTATTTGGCAATAACATACTGGAATGATGAAAATGTAATCAAAACTTTACTACTAGCAACAAAGCATTTAATATTGGATTTTACTATCTTGAATTTTGTATAAACTCTCTATTTGGTAATTCTTGCTGAGCTTCTGTTGATCTTTTAGGTCATTTGTGGGAGAAAATTGAATCTGGGAATATGCTTCATAGGGCTTTCAGTGTCTTCCTGTTCAACTCAAAATATGAGTTACTACTTCAGGTATATATTTGATGAAAAAACTTCTCTCTTTCTTTATTTTGGAAAATATCTTGGATAAAAGGATTTTGGATATTTGTCATGTTTCTCATAATTGATTCACATTATATTATGTATCTACCTTGCTGAGCTATATATTGTATTTGTCGTATATAGCTTTCAGTACATTTCAACATAGCATAGGATGAGCTGAAAGCCTGAAACTTTAGGTATACACAAAACATGAATTATATATGATAGGTATTTTTGAGCTTGTTTCCCCGCGTTCTTGCTTTTTTATCATGAATTCTGGAATCATGTTAGAGCATAGACTAAAAGATGGTCTTGCTCATTGGCAGTAGATACAGGTCAACTATGCCCTTACATATTCAAGTTGCAGGCCAAAGCAGGCTTTTACATAAATTAACTAGTAACTTATCAATCCCAGTCCTGCTGAATCTTGAATTCTTGACACAAATACTCCTTTTTGGCTCTCTCTCTATCACATGAGGTACATGCTGCCTAGAAATAGTTCCTATATTATCAAACTTACTTTAGTTAAATCATGTGTAGATCATGCTTTTACAAAATTGGAGAGCTATGAACCAATAACCTTGATGGCTATATCTATGTTGATCCTATTGTTGTGTAGTCTAAATAGTAGATGCCGATACATGCTGATAGAGATCATCCTTTTGCTATAAGGTGAAAATACGCGGAAATTTGGTCAAAACTTGAAAATGCAGATTGATATAGGCAAAGTTTGGCCAAAATTGGTGAAATATCTAATTTGGTCAAACTTACAATATAAGCATGGCTGCAAATACGCATGAGTTATTCTGATTTAAGTTCCGCACAAATTAGCAAAATTACTAAAGTTGGTCAAATTTGCAAAGATCGATACTTGTCAAAATTTGACTTAAATGGATGGAAACAGGCTGAAATTCATCCAAAGCTTCTGCTGACTGTCTTAATGTTGAACATATGCCATGTATTTGGGGAATGTATTTGGGGAAAAAACAAAACAACCTGCCAAATTGGCTGATACAAGCGAGAAGTTACCGGAAAGGGCCTATTTGCCACATTTGACAAGAAAATTGACTGCAATATATACTTGGTTGGCTTAAATCTAAATGTAATGGTTTGAAAAGACATTAAAGCCATCATATTATAAGTTACGTATTGAACTATGAAATTTTATGTTATAATTTCATAAATGTCATGCAATTATTCTTCAAAACTCTTATACAACTTCAGTATTTCTTATGTTTCAATAAGTTCTGTAAAATTTCTTCTAAAATTGTGCCGAAACCCGACACTCGCAATACTTAGATCAGAAACAGCTGAAACAATCAATACCGATAATCATAAGGTGGATCAGAAACCCATTTCGAGCTTTTGAACCTTGCACGTATCAATGGCGCAAGGGAAGAAGAAAGACAGTTGTGTTAGTAAAAAGATGAAATGATGCTTGAAATTACAAATTATGAATGCATATCTATAACAAAATTGTTTTTCTATATATAAATACCTTTCTCTTTTCTTTGGTTTGAAGAACCAGTTTCTTTCCCTCTCCTTTGCCATCCGGTCTTTTCATATACAGTGATACAAAGCTAAGTTTTGATTTCAAATCTCTTATTTATTACCTTCTGTTTCTATTTCAGTTAAGAAAACATATGGTTAATATATTTTCTATATATTTACTTATTGTTGCATCTCCATCATGTCAATATCATTGTGTTCCCAAAATTGTTGTGTTGTCGTTTCCTATGTTATCTATCATGTCGTTATGTTTGTATCCTGCATGATAGCTTGGGCACTCCAGCAAGTATTTGAGTAGTTTTCTATTCAACATCTACAGAGGGAAACCTTTTTGTAGATGGCATAAAGTTGATTATTCCCAAACTGGAACTAATTTATGTAATGTACAGATAATATACCATAAGAAGTTCATTAAGAAATTCACTTAACTTTTTTTTGAAATCTTTTTTACCAGTTATTTCTCGCTTTGTCCCTTGAGCCCTTGAGAGTTGTTGAATTCTGGAGACCAATTAAGTTCTGAGACACTTGAATGCCAATAAATTTGTTGGGATTTTAATTGATAGAAATGATTTCTCATTGCCTCTGCACTATTTGGCTTAATGTGTCATAGAGCTCTTCGCAATCCCTTATAGCAAATTGTATCATTTGGGTTTTCGTCTAGACTCTTTATAGTCTAGGGGATATTCACGATTTTTTCAAAAGTTAGCCATTAATTTGTGCGCCCACATCCACCAGTAAATTGTTCATTCACGAGTAAACAGAACCAATCAAACCAATGAGGATTGCTTCAGCCATTTATTATTGATTAAACCAAACAATTCAAAATCGCATCATGGATCTCTTTCTCCTCTTTTTTTTTTTTATGAATGAAAGTGTGGATACTTATAAATAATTTAGTAAATTTATACTATCCAAGCTTTTCCCTTATTTTTGCCAAAATTTTCAAGCATTTGCCAAATTTCCGATCTCTTCAATCTAGTGGAATTATTACAACCAGGAATTTCCGATTATGGTCGACTGTAATGACTTGTTATCATTTCATGGCAACTAGGGGTGAGCATTATTCGGTTTTGGACCGAAAACTGAACCGAACCGAACCGAATAAGAGATTCGGTTCTGTTTAAAAAAAATCAGTTCGGTTTCGGTTTTGAAAATACTAAAATTTCTTATTCGGTTTCGGTTTTGGGTTTCGGTCCAAAACCGAAAACCGAACAAGAAAATTTAGTAACTATATATACACACACACACACACACACACTAATAAATTTAGGTATATTTTGTTACTTTATATATTAGCAAAAACGGCGCAAACAAACCGAAAAATCGAGTAAACCGAACCGATTTAATTCGGTTCGGTTTGATTTGGTTATGGGTCAATTCGGTTCGGTTTCGGTTTTGCTTATTCGTTTTTCGGTCCATTTCGGTTTTCGGTTATTCGATTTGGTTTGAACCGAATTAACCGAATGCTCACCCCTAATGGCAACTACCCCTAATGGCAACTAGTTTGTGATTTGTCTGAATAATTCATGAATCTGCTTTAAGTTGATTAGCTTTGTTTCCTCGGTAACTACAGAGTCCGCACCTGTGCTACTGCATTTACCATAACGATTGTATGTGCTTTCACTGACTACTTAGCTCTATATTTTTACAGCAAAGGTCTGCAACTAAGGTAACATTTCCTTTAGTTTGGACCAATACCTGCTGCAGCCATCCTCTCTACCGCGATTCTGAGCTCATAGCGGAGGACTTCCTCGGTATATCTTGTTCTTTTAAACGTTCGGCTCAAATAAAATCGTGTTAGTTTCTTCTCCTGTTCAAAGAGTGATATCAAATCTGTGTTAACCAGGGGTTAGGAATGCTGCACAAAGAAAGCTACTGGATGAACTGGGCATACCAGCGGAGGATGTTCCTGTCGATCAATTCATTCCTCTTGGACGGATGCTGTACAAAGCACCGTCCGATGGGAAATGGGGAGAGCACGAGGGTCAGTCCGCTCTTGCATATTCACTTCCGTACTAGAGTTACAACCTCCCTGGAACTGGGAGAAAACTTTGATACAGAAGGAGGTATCAAAGTTTTGATACCTCCTTTGTATCACAAGTGGGCCCCTCTCTCACTTTGTAAAACGTATGGACATAAAGTTAGTGGATGGGCCCACTTGTCATACAAAGGAGGTATCAAAACTTTGATACCTCCTTCTGTATCAAAAGAAAACTTTGGTCCACAAGGAGGTATCAAAGTTTTGATACCTCCTTTGTATGACAAGTGGGCCCCTCTCTCACTTTGTAAAACGTACGAACATAAAGTTAGTGGATGGGCCCACTTGTTATAGAAAAGGAGGTGTCAAAAATTTGATACCTCATTCTGTATCAAAGTTTTACTCCCTGGGAAGAGAAATTTGATATAGAAAGAGGTATCAAAGTTTTGATACCTCCTTTGTATGACGAGTGGGCCCCCCTCTCACTTGGTAAAACGTATGGACATAAAGTTAGTAGATGGGTCCACTTGTCATACAAAGGAGGTATCAAAGTTTTACTCTCCCTGTAATGTGATGATCTAATAATTCCGTTTGCTGCCCTTGCTCTTTGCAGTCGACTATCTGCTCTTCATCGTGAGAGATGTTAATCTGCATCCAAATCCGGATGAGGTTGCCGACGCCAAGTACTTCGACAAGGATCAGTTGAAGGAGCTGCTGAGGAAGGCTGATGCTGGGGAGGAGGGCATAAAGCTGTCCCCGTGGTTCCGGATGGTCGTCGACAATTTTCTGATGAAATGGTGGGAGCATGCTGAGAAAGGCACCCTTCAGGAGGCTGCTGACATGAAAACCATTCACAAGCTGACATAATTGCTGTGTGGGACTATTATTGTTATGTGACAATAAATTGGGTGCTGTTAATTTCTGGGAGAACCTTTGTTTGTTTGTTGGATATGGGAGCAAAACATTTCTGTAAGGCCATCCAGACGCTCCTTATGGTTATGAAAATGTGTGATCAATGCAAAAAAATGTTCTCTGAAATGGTTTGCTTTTGTCAGTTGCTAATACTTTCCATGACCATTCTTGCGTATAAGTTGCACTGATTGAACTTTTTGTTCAGTCTGGGTACAGAAGGAGATGCGACAGGCTCTGGTTGGGATTTTACTTATTGAAGGCTGTTTCTGCGCTGGGAAAATTGTTCCAAGCTGTTTGCTTACTTCATATATATATATATATATACAGTAGAAACTCTATAAATTAATACTCGATTATTTAATAAACTCTCTAAGATAATATTTTTGGCCGGTCCCGACTCGGGGATAGGGTACTAAATTAATAATTCGCTAAAATTATAAGATAATACATTTTTGATAATTTCTTCAGATCCCATATAAAATATAAATTAATAATTCCTTATATATAGCATATTACATGAATGATTTATGAAGGTTTCTTGAAAAATGGCTCAATTGTCTTTTGTTTTTTGTTGAAATCAATTTTCCCTTGAATCTCGTCTCTAATTTTCCTTAGCATGGTAAGAACTTCTGGTGTTGTTTTCTCATAGCTCAACAAGAAATTGTTCAATGTGATTGCCGCTTTAATAGCTTCGTTTCGCGAAGGGGGCTCCATTGTAGAACTTTCATCATCTTCTTCATCGATATCATCTTTATTAATTTCAATAACGCTTTCAATAATTTCTTCATCAGTCAACAACTGTGCAACTACATTTTCTTCTGGGTGAGTCAGAACATCTTCGACATCCATTGCATTGCGATAACCCAACTCTTTTAATTAATAAAATATTAATTAATATATAAATTAATAATTATTAATTTATCGATTAATTAATAACTCTTTTAATTAATAAATTTTGGTGGTCCCAAGTGTATTATTTTATAGAGTTTCTACTGTATATATATATATATATATATATATATATATATATATATATATATATATATATTAAATCGTTTGACGTTAGATTTTCTTTTCGGCTGAGGTTTGTGTTTGTGCTTTGGTTTTTTTTTTCATGGGAAATATTTTCATCACAAATTTTCCACCAATATTGATATTGTTTGATACCTTATATTTTTCATGGAATTATTTTTTTAAAAATTACTATTTTCATATTTTCTTCTAAAATGGTGGAAAATAAAACTTGTCTAACCTATAGGAAAATAACTATTTTCCGTGGAAAATAACGACAATCAAACACCCAAATTAAATTTTCTATGGAATTTTTTAAAATTTTCATGGATCCTAAGAAAATAATTCCATGTAGTTAATTTCTTTTACACATATTTTCCACCTTGCAATCAAACAAATCCTAATTGATTCGATTTGCGCCAAACCAATGATCACCTCTTGAGCCTCGTTTGGTTCGCAGAAAGGAAATGAAAGGAAATCGATTCCCTTTTCTTTCCCTTTTCTTACGAAATTACAATTTACATCCATTTTCTTGGAGAGGACACCTAAATTAGAAGGAAAAAAAATTTCTATAGTAAAGTGAATCCTTAGTTGGATTGGAAAAACCATTTATTCCCTTATTTTCTTTCCTATGGAAATTTTTTTGGGTAATTCCAAATTTACTTGGGGCTACTCCTTACTAGGGGACAATCCAAGAAGGTAAAAATTTTACTGGGGACAGCCCAAATTTTACTTGGGACTAACACACTCCAAAAAATTAGGGTTTTTCTGGATGCGGGCCGCCGGGGGACGCGCGCGGGAGGTCCTTGGTGAGCGCGACGCCGACGTTGCCCTGGCCGTCCTCGGCCTGGTAGGCGGCGCGGTAGGACGGGTCGTCGAAGCCGTGGTGCGTGCGGAGAGAGTCGCCGAAGTACCAGTTGAGGCTGGTGCTCTCGGTGGCGTCGACGGGGACGCAGCGGATTTTGATGGAGGCGTTGAGGATGCGGGAGGCGAGGTCGAGGGCGGAGACGCCGGAGCTGTAGCCCATGCCGGGAGAGGTTGTAGGTGGCGACGTGGTCGGGGAGGCGGTAGCGGCGGACGAGGAGGGAGGAGAGGGAGGGGGGAGGTGGGTCTTAGAGAGGAGGGAGTCGACGGCGGAGAGGAGGCCCTCCTCGGCCTTCTGGAGGGCGGAGTGGAGGCGGGCCTCGTCGTGGGGGGTTGTCAGTAGCTGGAAGAAGAAGAAGCCACATTTTAAATTAGGACTGCAACTAAGTTGGCAGTCCTCTTTTGTGTTATGACTGCTTAGTTGCAGTCCTACTTGCTGAAAAAATTTGGACTAGTCCCAAGTAAAAAAATTAAATAAAAAAATTGTAATATTTTGGAACATTTTTTGGTTAGTCTCAAGTAAAAGTGGAGTGTCCTTAGATAAAGTCTTTTTTTTTTTTTGGTCCGGCTAAACACACCCCACCGCTTACTTTACACACCCAAATTTTTTTAAAAAATAAAAATAAAAAAATTTATATTCTACCCTCCCCCGCTCCGCCGACGCCGCTCCGCCGACCCCGACCCCTCCGCCTCCCGCCCCTCCTCCTCCTCCTCCTCCGCCTCCTCCCGCGCCTCCTCCTCTGCCTCCCGCCCCCTCCTCCTCCTTCTCCGCCTCCCGCCCCCTCCTCCTCCTCCCGCCCCCTCAGGAGGGAGGAGGGAGGAGGTGGAGTCGGAGGAGGAGGATCAGGAGGGAGGAGGTGGAGTCGGAGGAGGGAGGGGGGGGGGGTGGGGGAGGGGGAGGGTAGAATAGGATTTTTTTTGTTAATGGGATATATAAAGTAAGTGATGGGGTGTGTTTAGCCGGAAACACACCCCTTTTTTTGTTAATGGGATATATAAAGTAAGTGATGGGGTGTGTTTAGCCGGAAACACAACACCCCCCTTTTTTTTTTTTCTTTCTAAGTTCAATGACTTTTCTTTCGAGGCCTTGATGATAGATATTTCTATTATCCATATGACATATGTGGCGGTAAATTTCAAACTAACCAAATCTCTCCCTCCTCCCCTAAAATGCTATGCTCCACCACCACCACCCTTTCTTCTTCTTCTTCTTCTTCTTCTTCTTCTTCTTTTCCTTCTCCTCCTCCCCAACCCAAGCCACTCCCATCCCCCCTCTCCCTCCTCCCCCAATGCCGATCCCTCTCCGAACTCAAACAAATCCACGCCCAACTAATCAAATCCGGCCTCCACCGCTCCCACCCCTTCGCCGCCAAGCTCATGGAGTCCGCCGCCCTTTCCTCCTTCGCCGACCTCCCCTACGCCCACCACCTGTTCGCTTCCTCGCCCGAACCGAACCGCTTCATGTGGAACACTCTCCTCCGTGGCCACTCCCTCACCCCGACCCCTCTCCTCGCCGTCCGATTCTTCGTCCGCATGCTCCTCTCCGGACCCCTCCCCAACTCCTACACCTTCCCCTCCCTCCTCAAGTCCTGCGCCTCCGGCAATGCCCCCCGCGAAGGGGCGCAGATCCACTGCCACCTGCTGAAGCTCGCGCTCGCCTCCGACCGCTTCGTCCACGCCTCGCTCGTCGACATGTACGCCCGCTGCGGCGCGCTCTCCTACGCGCGTCGGGCCTTCGACGCTGGTCCTCGTAACAGCGTGGTCGCCTTCACGGCCTTGATCAACGGCTACTTCCTGTGGGGCCGGCCGGACGAGGCGTCCCGGCTCTTCGACGACGGTACGGTCGTCAGGGACGTCGTCTCTTGGAACGCGATGCTATCGGGCTACGCTCGATGCGGGAGGTTTCTCGAGGCCCTGGGACTCTTTCGGGAGATGGACGTCGAGCCGGACGACAGTACGATGGTCACCGTTCTGTCGGCCTGTGCGCAGTCCGGTTCGATTGGGGTCGGGAGGTTCGTAGATTCGTACATGAAAGATCACGGATTCGGACCGAATCTTAGACTCAGTAACGCACTGATCGATATGTATGCCAAGTGCGGCGACCTGGACAGGGCTCGGAGTCTGTTCGATGGATTGACGAGGAAAGACCAAATCTCGTGGAACGTTATGATCGGTGGATACGCCTATTCGAGACGCCACAAGGAAGCTCTGGTCCTGTTTCGAGAGATGCTGCGGTCGTCGAGCGAAGAGGAGCCCAACGAGGTGACGTTCTTGAATGTCCTTCCGGCGGTAGCCCAGATGGGTGCCCTTGACGTCGGCAAATGGATCCATGCTTATGTCGACAAGAAGAAGATGAAGCGAGGGTCTACTTTTAGTACTTCCCTCTACACTAGCCTCATCGACATGTACTCCAAATGTGGAAGTATAGATTCGGCAGAGCAAGTATTTGTTGGGATGGAAACTATAACTGTGTCATCTATGAATGCAATGATATCGGGCCTGGCAATGCACGGCCGTTCCCATAGAGCTTTCGAATGTTTCGAAGGAATGCTCGAAGAAGGCCTGGAGCCGGACGAAATCACGTTCGTAGGAGTCCTATCGGCCTGCAGTCATGCGGGTCTGGTGGCGGCGGGCAGAGAATACTTCCGCTCGATGGTTTCGGATCATAACATCTCCCCGAAGTTGGAACACTACGGTTGTATGGTAGACCTACTTGGTCGGACGGGGCGTTTCGAAGAGGCCATCGGCCTGATCGAGAAGATGGAGGTAGACCCCGACGGAGCCATCTGGGGCACGCTTCTCGGGGCTTGTCAGGTTCACGGGAACACGGAGTTCGCCGAACACGTAGCCGATAACGTTCTCGAGATGGAGGTAGAGAATCCGGGAAATTACGTGCTCTTGTCGAATATCTATGCGAAATCGGGAAGGTGGGAGGATGTTGCAAGGATAAGGGCTAGGTTGAATGACAAGGGACTGAAGAAAGAGCCTGGTTGTAGCTCTATTGAAGTGGATGGTGTTGTCCATGAGTTCCTTGTAGGTGACATTTCCCATCCAAGAAGTGGAGAGATCTATACGATGTTAGAAGAGATGGATAAGAAACTGGAGCTGTCTGGTCATGTTCCTGATACATCTGCAGTACTCTATGATATGGATTAAGGTTCAGAGTATCGATATCAGAATCGGTATCGGACCATTCCTATGAGTATGGGGATCGGCGGTATCGACAATATCGGAGGTTTCGGATCGGAGTATCGGATTTTTTGGTATCGGAAAACAAGTAATTATTAATAAATCATTAATATTTTAGAAAATATATTTTATATATTTAGGCATAATTTTAATATTTTCAGTGTTGTTTCTTAGTAGTTTTGAAATTAAATAAAGTAGTAGTCACCCTTACCGATTGATTTATATACGATAAATAAGTTTTCTTCTTTTACATGCTTTTATAATCTTTCTATGCTTTTACACCCTTGCTGATTGGTTTTTTCGTTCAATTTTTTTTGTTGCCAAATTGACCGATAAAGAGACCCCCAATGTCGGTATCGGGTATCCGTTAGTATCGGATCGGGACATGCCAATTAGTATCGGATCGGTATCGGCCGATACTACGAACTATGTGGAAGAGGAGTGGAAGAGAGGAGTTTTGTGCTATCACAGTGAGAAGCTTGCGATTGCGTTCGGATTGATCAGTACGGATCCAGGGACCACCATACGGATCGTGAAGAACCTTTGTGTCTGTGTCAATTGTCATTCTGCTACTAAGTTGATCTCGAAGATATACGGTAGGGAGATCATAGCTAGAGATCGCAGCCGTTTTCACCACTTCAAGGGCGGCGTCTGTTCCTGCAATGACTACTGGTGAGGCTCATAATCCTACGGGTTACAAGATAGTGTTAGGTTCCTTCCCAAGTTGTCGATAATTTGGAGAAAACCTAATACTTCCTGCCATGGCACTCAAGCAATTTGCAGAATTTGACAAGCGAAACCCTCAGATTTGGGGGAAGAACAATAGTGATTTTATTGCTCTTCTTGATTGATACAAGAACTGTCACAGGAATGAAGAAAGGAAAAGAAGAAACAAGAAAGGCTAAGTACTCTAGTACATTTCACTTAAGAAAACTGGAAAGTGAAACTAGTAAAACTGGTACAATATCTCTCATGCCTTTCTCTTCTGATTTGCTCTATTTATAGACTAATACCTTGGCTTTCTGTTACAGTTTCTGTTACAGACAATTAACTAACAGTCTAACAGACAGTTAACTAATTGGTGTGGGACTTGGCAGTTGGGGGAGCTGACTGCTGGCAGTTGGAATTTCAAGAAGGACACGGCTATCTGCACCCCATGACCTACTAAGCACACCCCACCAAAAAAGAAAGAAAAAAAGGAAATTCCTATCCTACCTTCCCCCTACCCTCACCCCCCCTCCCCCGCCCCAGCGCTCCCCTCCCCCTCCTCCTCCGCCCCACCCCCCCCCCCCCCCCTCCTCCCGCTCCCCCAACCCGTCCTCCTCCCTCCTCCTCCGACCTCCCCCTGCTCCCCTCCCGACCCCTCCTCCTCCTCCTCCTCCTGGGTCGGAGGGTCGGAGGAGGAGGGAGGACTAGGGGTCAGGGTCAGGAGGAGAGGAGGGGGAGGTGGGTCGGAGGAGGAGGAGGAGGAGGAGGGATGGGGGTTAGGATAGAAATTGCATTTTATTTTTTAGTGGGGTGTGCTTAGTAGGTCATGGGGTGCGGATAGTCGCACCCTTTCAAGAATGGAGCAGTAAAGTCCTGAACTTACTCCCTGGGATTTGGGTTCGTATCAAAACCCTCCCCCTTAAATTTAACGTTGTCCCAAGGTCAAAGAAGAATTGGTTTTGATCCCTGGATCCCATATGGTTATCTCCAACTTCTTTAACGCTGGCCCCTGACATTGCACATTGAAATTCTTGCTGATATGTTCCTTAAAAAGCTTAAGCATTTGAAAACTTTGCTCGAGCTTCGCCTCCTGGTAATCTGCATCAAATTTCTTATTCTCATTTTGAAATGCTAGCCCAAACTTCATACTTAATACTCTTCTGGTTATCATCCTCACTGTGGGACCTGATGATGAAAAACTTGACATCATTTTGCAAACGGTCCGGTCCGGGCCGGCCCACGGGCCGAATTCGGCGGGCCAGACCGGGCTCGGGCCCGTCCTGGACCGGCACTTAGGTCCAAACGGGCCGGGCCAGGCCCAGCCCGGTCCAGCACGTGTAAGCCCAACCCGGCCCACTGGACCGGACCATGGTGCAGCCGGTCCGGGCCGAACCGGTCCACGGGCCGGGCCGGGCCTTGGTCGGTTCGGGCCGGTTGAACCGGGCCGGCCCGGTTTAGATGGGTTTTTTTTTTCTTAATTTATTTATCTTTTTTTTTGTTAAATTTTTTTTGAAAAAAATTTGTAATTTATTTTTTTTGCTAATTTATTTAATTTTCCTTAATTTATTTAACTTTTTTTTGTTAAAATTTTTTCAAGAAAATTTTGTAATTTATTTTTTTTGCTAAATTATTTAATTTTTCTTACTTTATTTAACTTTTTTTTGTTAAAAGGAATTGTAAAAAAAAATTTGTAATTTATTTTTTTTGCTAAATTATTTAATTTTCCTTACTTTATTTAACTTTTTTTTGTTAAATTATTTTCAAAAAAAATTTGTAATTTAATTTTGAAAAAAAAATGGTAAAAGTAAAAAAAAAAATATTTCTCCCTCTTCCTTTATCCGGGCTTAAGACCGGCAAATGTTTGCTTGGCATAGGCGGAGTTAAAAAATATTTTTTTTAAATAAAAAATAGTTTTTGAAGGTATAAGTTAAAATTTGAAAAGTATAAGTTAAAATTTAAAAGTATAAGTTAAAATTGAAATATTTTAAGTATAAAAGTATAAGTTTAAATGTACCTACTTAATACCTTGCACCGTAGTCTCATTGTTGTTCGCCTTCATGCAGTGAAAGCGATTCCAAATCCAGCTCGTGGATATCATGATCTTCTTCATCTTTCTGGTTTTGGGTTCTTTTATCGGCTTTCATCCAAGTACGCACACTAGTGCTTCCAAGATATCGGGCTTCAAGCGGCTTCTCCTATCGCTCAACATCCTTGAACTTGCACTAAAACAGGACTCTGATGCTACCGTAGACACCAGGACCATCAGTAGATCACGTGCTATTGTAGAAAGAACAGGAAATCTCTTGTCGTGTCTCTTCCACCATTCTAAAACGGCGAAGTGATCTAGAGTCTCATCTTCGTCTTGATAAGAGTTAAGGTAAAGAGACGACTCTTGAGTAGGTTGGGAAGATTATTTTTGTTTCTTCCTTTGTAGTATGCGACCGGCTGCTGATAGCTTAGACGTCAAGCCGGAGCTACTACTAGCCCCCCCTGAGTTGGTCGGGTCGACGTTGCTCCTTCTTCGTACAGTATAACTAACCTGTCCAACGCAACTTTAACTTATATTTTCATGTCAGTAACATCTATACCCATATATTCTCCATATCCATCTAATAAAACCTCTACGTCATCCAATTTGATTGTAGGATCAAATATGGAAGCCAAACAATATAAAAGAGGTACTTTACCCCAATATTTCTTGAATTTGACTTCCATATTTCTCACTGCATATTCAAAATTTGGATGATCTCTATATTTACAAAATAAATAAGACATGTTACAAAGTTCACGTAAAGCTAAGTAAGATGTGGGATAATAAACACCAGAAAGAATACATGTAGAGAAAGCCGTAGAACACCGTAGAGAAATGTTTGAAATGAGTTGTGTTTGAAAAATGGAATTTTTGGCCAATTTATAGAAATTTTTTAGGATTATTTTGGTAATTTTGGGTCCAAATTGACCAAAATGCCTCTTCCAACGTTTTAAAAAAGGCTATATGGGAGGGGCATTTTGGTAAAAGACCCCCCCAAACGGTCGGAAAAAAAAAATTCAACAGCCAACGGTCGGCTGGACCGGTCCAACCGGGCCGGGCTTCGGGCCGGGCCCAAAACTGTTAAAAAAAAAATCCGGGCCGGGCCGGGCCGGGCTCGGGCTGGGGGGGGGGGGGGGGGGGTGGGGGGAGGCCCGACCCGACCCGTTGGGGGGTGGGGGGCCGGGCCGGTTCGGGTCTCGGACGGGCCGGGCCGGGCCGATTTGACCGCGGGCCGGTCCGGGCCGGGCCGATTTGACCGCGGGCCGGTCCGGGCCTGGGTCGGGTACCGGGCTAACCGGCCCAGTATGCAACATGAACTTGACATCTTCATACTTAGCAAAGAAGTCTGGCTGCTGGTAATGATCCTTATCAGAAATAGCAGTCATCAACATTTCCCATGGTGGGAAGGGTCTGTCCTTTCACTGGAATTGGGACACTGTGTCCGAGAGCTTGACCCTTAAACTCCACTTTAAGTTCTGCCACATTGTTCTGGTCAAGGTTAAGATCTACAACTTCTGCTGAACAGGAAAGTGTATTTTGCTTTCTGCCATGGGAGATACCATTGCCAACTTCACCCTCAGAAATTGTGGAATCAATAGTATGCGCTTCTGAAGCATTGGTGGATTTTATCTTGTTAACATCAGACAATAGGGAAGCATTATCCTCTTCTTTGCCATTTGTAAGCCTCCTCTATCGGATCAGAAGTAGCTAAGTGAGAGTACTCGTCACAGCAACCGTCAACTAGCATATCACCTAGGGACTCGTCTTCATATAGACTCATCGAGTCTCCTTCTGCCTGGCTCTTTCTCCAGACACATCTTCCGCTTCATTCTCTGGACCTCCACTTGCAGCAGCAGCATTGTTGGGTAAGCGTTGCCCAACAAACAACCCAGTTGACGAGGACTCAGTAAGCAGTGCCAAATCATCTACCATATTGCCATCGACAGTCTCCCATGCTACACCATTTCTCTCAACATCTATATGTCTCTCATTTCCCAATTGCCTCCCATTCCTCAATTCTTCATCCTGTGCATACCCTGTATGTGGATACGTTGATACCCCAATTGGGCGAAGTCCCTGACTCATGGGGTGTCTGAACACTTAAGTGAAGGTTTGGTCCCAACGGTGTAGTTTTTGAATTTCCCATGGATGCAGTCGTGGGATGTGTGTGTGTAGAGACAGTGTGTGCAGAGACTCCTATGTATGCATATCCTTGATCATAACCAACCTGAGGGTTTGATGCTGGCTGAAAGACCCCAGGTTGAGGGGGGTGAGCATTATACCCGCCAGAATAGGTATCATGCCCCTACGTTGGCTGCTGTCCAAACCGTGCAGATCCTGGAAGTGGGTGTGTTGAAACTCCCATGTGGTGTAAGCTTTGAGGTCCTTGCTGGTGAGGTTCTTGTGGTGTATGGGCATAAGTATGCATGGTTGGCCCTCCCATCTGTACATAACCTGTAGGTTGATGTGCTGATACTCCCATTGGGAATCCCTGAGGTACTTGCTGTTGAGGTTCTTGTGGGGTCTGGACAATTTGGTGAGGGTTTCGACCAAACCGTGCAGAATTTGAATCTCCCATGGGTGCAGGACATGGGATTCGTGTGTGCAGAAACACACATGTGTGTATAACCAGTATGTTGATATGCTGATGGATTCCCAAATGATGCATTTCCAAAAGATACATTCCCAAATGATGCAGGCATTGGGGAAAACTTCAACCCATTTGGTGCAGCTCCGTATGTGTGCCCTAGGTAAGGGTTTGGCTGATGGTGGATGTATCCTAAACTCTGCACAGGGTGTGCCAGTTGGGAGCTAGTGCTCATGACATTGGCCAAGATCAGAGGATTAGGGTTTTGATTAACCCAAGAATTGGGAATTATGGCATTAGGGTTTGGAGTAACCCAAGAATTGGGAATCATGGTGTTAGGGTTTTGATTAACCCATGAATTGGAAAGAGAAGCATTCCTATACTGCTGACTCTCTTTCTCTCCTTGATCGAATCAATTGCTCCATGGCTCTCTCAAATTTGTCATCTAAGTTGATGAATCTTACCTTCCCAAGATTGCAATTGCCTCTCTTCCGTCGAGATCCCTGGCTGTGGTGGTGGTTCCGGTGGAACTTCTTACCGAGAGCCATAGTAGATCGAACTCGGACCTCCATACGCTCCAAAAACAGAATCGAACGGTCCTTGCTAAGATCCATGGTAGGTCGAGCTTGCTTCATATGCTCGGCTCTCCCATGGCGGTGGTTCTGGAGAAAGTCCCTGTCGCGATCCACATGGTTGCTTGCGCTCTGATACCAATTGTTAGGTTCCTTCCCAAGTTGTCGATAATTTGGAGAAGACCTAATACTTTCTGCCATGGCACTCAAGCAATTTGCAGAATTTGACAAGTGAAACCCTCAGATTTGGGGAACTAGTAAAACTAGTACAATCTCCCTCATGCCTTTCTCTTCTGATTTGCTCTATTTATACTTGCATGGTTCACAGTGTCGGTATCGGAATCGGTATCGGACTATTCCCATGAGTATTGGTATCAGTGATATCGGTAGTATCGGCGGTTTCGGATCGGAGTATCCGATTTTTTGGTATCGGAAAACAAATAATTATTAATAAATTATTTACATTAAAAAAATATATATATATTATGCATTTAGGCATAATTTTAAGTTTTTTCAGTGTTATTTCTTAGTTACCGGTGGTTTACACATACAGTAGATTGATTTTTTTCTTTTACATGCTTTTACAACCTTATTATGCTTTAAACCCTTACTGATTGTCTTTTTCGTTTAATTTTCTTTGCCAAATTGACCGGAAAGAGACCCTCAATGTCGGTATCGGTCAGTATCGGATATCGATCGGTATCAGATCGGGACATGCCAAACCGTATCGGTATCGGCCGTATCAGCTCGGTATCGGTCGATACTTTAAAGTTTAAACCATGATTTATAGACTAATACCTTGGCTTTCTGTTACAGACAATTAACTAACAGACAGTTGACTAATTGGTGTGGGACTTGGCAGTTGGGGGAGCTGACTGCTGGTAGTTGGAATTTCAAGAATGGAGCAGTAAACTCCTGAGCTTACTTCCTTACACACTTGTCCTAGCTTCTGTGTGGGATATGGAAGTGCATATGAGTTAAAAATTCAAGGTACCCCTGATCTATTTCTCTATTTTTTCCTAATAAGGTAACTTTTGACTTGTTACATTTATAATAATTCAAAACAGGCTAAATCTGTTAGTATAAAATAATTCCAACTCTGCATTTTAAGAGAGAATAATAGAACATAATGTCAATAAACAATCTGACCGAGACCGAGGCTTGAACTTGGTTTAATGTCCTTAAGATAATATTCGTCTCGCACTGGTGCTTACGGTTTAATGACGATTAGTTTTCCAGAATACAACGATTCTTCTCCTTCGGTAGCAGCACTTCACACTGCAGAAACTAGACGAAACAATGTTTGTAGTCCATCTCTCTCTTAGACTTAATGCTTGATAGATGAATGATTTTTTTTTGAATTATTCAAACATTTATGTTTTTATAGATGATAAAGGGACACAATGGGAAGGACATATATTTCTAATAGATTCGTTGAATAGGTTCGTTGCCATATATTAAAGAGACACAACGAAATTGACATTTTCAATAGATTCGTTGAATATATTTGTTGTCATAGATTCGTTGTAAAATAATAATAATAATTATTAATTAATATTTCAAATATACATTCACTTATTCCAACAAAATCAACCAAAACCATTAAAGCCTATTGGGTTCAAACGACTAGGTCTTTGATGTTTGTAACAGAATATTAGGGTTTTTTTTCCTAGTTATCATTGGAACCTAGATTGTAATAGTATGCTTTATTTCGTTGTATCTTTTTGATGTGTAAACAATTCTATATTATGATTACTGTTGTAAATATGGATAAATCACCATTATTATTTGGTGTCTATAACATGCCTTTTAGTTATCCATAACCTATGGCTTTTAGCATTATTATTTTTAATTGTTATCATGATAGTAACCTCATTTGTAAGCCTATATAAGAGGCTCTTGTTAAGTTGATCAACACAAGTGAATGAAGAAATAATTTTCTCCATCTCATTCTCTTTGTTTTACAATACGTTATCAGCACGATTATCTAAGGTGAGTTTAGTCTTGCATACATAGATACATAATTTAGTAAACTTAAGGTGAGTTTAGTTTTTGCATACATAGATACATATTTTAGTAAACTTAAGTACCGACTGTTCTTTAATATTTTATGTGAGAAACAAAGTTCCAATTCATGATGTATGTATCTACATATTCTTTATGCATGTTTTATTAGCTTTATATCTACTTGTTTTTTA